>JAOUZG010033074.1:6064310-6092597 GCA_026289955.1 Argiope argentata
TATATATATCTTGTTCGAAGTGAATAAAAAACTTTGTACTCGAGTTCAAATACATTTTTTAAAACTTGTGGTGGATGATACTTGATGTTGATACAGTTTTTCAAATATTAATTTATTAATGAAATTTCATTAATTTTTATTACTTTAAATAGACTTTTGTCAGTCTGTAATGAAAATTGAAATCAGTAGGCAGTAGCTCATTCGATAAAATGCAAGGATTTCAGTATTTTTCACGTGAAAGTGAAGAAAGCGAGTTCATTTATTTGAAAAATCACTAATTATTTATATTAGTTGGAATTATTTAATAAGAATTAACTAAAATAAAACTTTTCTTCGTTGACCTAAGTAGGAATTGACTTAATTTTATATATATATATATTACTTGTTTTTGATATGTATGCTATTCTTACGAAAACGTATGTAAGTATTGAATACAGAAAACAAAACTATTGATGAAAATTGTTAACCACAACAAACTTTCCTCGAAATGGGGTGATTCTGTTCCTCTACATCAACTTCTGTTCGGATTTCTAATTTTTCTTGTGATTCACTGTAAAATTTCGGTTCAAGCATATTTTTTACATGAACAAATTCAAGGTTATAGTTTCAAACCTTTTTGTAAAGACTCGATAAAATGTTAAATTCAAAAACGCTCGGAAAATTTCATATTTTTTATTAAGTCGAAAATTCTTCTTAAATTTGTAAAATAAGTTTATTGGCTTATTTACTAAGAAATAACGCTTTCGAGCAGGTGTTGAACTATCTGAATATCAAATACTCGACACACACACAAAAAAGTAAGTGAAAGGTTCTAATTTAAAAGTAATAATTCTAGATCTAACAAAATTAAATAATTCCAATTGTTCAATATAGGGAAAACCAATGACAACATATATGTAAGAGAAAGAAGTTCATATCGTCAAATTAAAAGCCACCCAATAATCATTCTTCAGAAGAGTGCGAATATTTGCAAAAAAATTTACAGACCATAATAAAAAGTATTATTGATAACAATCGATACCAAAACAGACTGCTCCATTATCGTTTGATAATATATACATAAATATTTCTGACTTCATTCTACAGCAATTAATAATAGTTAAATTTAATGTATTATATTGTATATCAAACTATTAAATTAAAAGTAGGTAGTGAGTGTTTTATTCTTTTTCCTTCGAAAATTTTTCAAATTTAATTTTCTTAGTATTCTGATTACAAACATTTATTTTAGATTTATTACAATGGCGAAATTCTCCTAAATAGCCCCCTTTTTTAAAAAATGTTTTCAATCTTTCCTATATACTCAAGTTTTAACAAAAAAGAATATTTCATATCTAAAATCTAATTTAATTCATTAAATCTGAAGTAAAGAGAGAAGTGTAATTATCTGAAAGTTTATTTGTTACATTATGTATTATTTTGCTGCTCCCTCGGCCACTGAGATTATATCCAATGCAGGTGAACATTAAGAGGATATCAAATTACTGTTGTTTATCGCCAACCAAAGTAATCATTACAATCATTAGAATTCTACATAAATTATCATAACACATGTGCTATTGTTTTTGTTAGGAAAAGTTATAATAAACTCTTATTTATTTACTTGATAATTTAATTATTCTACAAATTTAAATGACCTTCTGTGATTGATAAATGCTCAACACTTAGTAAGGTCCTATGTGAATTTCATTTTTGTCTGTTAATATATATGATAAACACTATACATAAGTTAATGAAATGCAAACATATCAACAAAGCTAGAAAAAGAAAATCACACTCATTTTATATTTCATAAATTTTATAACTGAAAAAAAAACCCTGATAATTTAGTATTATCCTTTATCTTATTTTATTGTTGACTTAAAATCCTTCCTCTGTTTCAATGTTCCAGAATTTTAGTGCATTTATTAAATGTACAATGTAAATTAATAATTTTTTCATTATATTCAAGATAATTTGCAAAAAACTTAATATTAAATAAAAAAAGTTATTTTTTTACGTTGTTTTTATTCATTTTTATTATAAAGACATAACATGTAGTTCACTATTACCAATACTAATTCATTTCCAATCTGAACAGTTACACAATATTTATTAATTTATATAATTTCTGAATGCTTATGTTTCTTAATATTTCGAATATTTTATACTAACGGTTTAGAAATGCATTTACATAATCATTCTGTTCAGATCTTGAATTGAAACAAAATGAAGCCTGAAAGGCTTTTAAGGTATGGTTTTTAAACATTTTTTTTTTTTGAAATAATGCAGTTACCAAATTAATTTTCTCAGAGCAATCAAAATTCTTTCCATCTTTCAAAATATTTCAAGTAGTAGAATTGCTCGGAACGAAAACATTCGATAGTATTCTACTAAATACTGACTTGCCAAAAATTCAACTAATAAAAGTATTTTTTTACTATTCTTTAGAAAGGAAATAATAACTCGAATTTTTCAATTATGTTTAATTGAAAAGTAATCATTTAGACAGAAATATAATTGTATTTGAATGAAATATAATATTGAAATTTCTCTCCCTTTTAAAAATATACAGCTTGCTTATTGCGATTTGAAAATTGGCGTGAATTTCATAGTGAATTTCATTGTATGCCTTAATACCCATATAGTATTGAAAGACATTCATTATGTAAAAAGGAAAAGATAAGATAAAGAAAAGAATTCTAAATAATAAATTACTTCATGTCAGTATTTTACTGCGAAAAAGTTAGTTTGTTTCATTAATAAATATTTAAAAAAGAATACATGGTTTAAAAGAATAAATAAAATAACAAATAAAAATATTTTGTGTAAGTATTTTAATGCGAAATATTTTGATTAGCTTTTAATAACAAAAGATCCGTGAAAGAATTTTTAAAAAATAAGTCTCATGGTTAAAAACAACAAATACAATCAGAACTGGAGAAACCAAAAAATTAGCGCAAAATAAAATAATAATAATGATAATTTATAAATTTTTCCAAAAAATGGATAAAAATGAAGCAAACGTATAGTAAAAAATCCACGAGTGATTTTTCCTTACAAGCTTTTACTGAAAACTATTTTAATTTTTTTTAAATCAATTTTGAGAAAATTTCCATTTATTTCATTATTTTTTATTTTAATTACATTTCGAATATTTTTTAAAAAGGAATCTAAAAACTTTATTATACGTGTTCTCAAACTTTTAGCAGAGGAGATTGAATAATTAAGCTAACATATGTGTAGTTTTATACATATTATATCGGAACATATGTATACTACATATGTAAGAAAAATACATATATATATTTATTTACTTGTACATTATTTTGTCATTAGTATGCAACAAATATATTTGCCGCGAATATGAAAATATGCTAGATTTATTTAAACATAGCCAATACAAATTGCCCTTGTTTACCTCAAACAATGCAGCACAACAAATGCGAGGAAAAAAGAATTTTTTAGGGGAACTGTCAAAGAGCTCTTTCCCCCCTCCCATTTAAATCACTGTTATATATACAACAAATTTATATTTTTGTTCAAACATTTTAATATATAGTATAATAAAAATTTCTAATAGTACGATAAAAATGCACTTACCTGTTTTAATGTACATTTGTCGCCGATATACATAGAAGTCACGGAAAATAATCCAAATCGAAAATAACCAGTGCAATGTTATCCAAGTAAGATTTCATATGTTGAGCCGACGAACAGATGCAAATATGTTCCGATGGACAAAAGAAAAAGTGACGCGAAACACACACAATCGGTCCTAAAGTGCTAACTCACGATCATCTCTTTTAGACATTGGTAAAGGTCGTGCGCCGATTGCGTACTTTGACTATGAAAGAAGCATGAAAAAAATAAATAAAATACAATAAAATAAAATCTTGAGGTCAAAACGAGAAGCAAAGCGAAGAGAAGTTTTACGCAGTTCACTTCCACCGATTCGCCACAGGTACACTGACAAACGTTACGTGCGTAGACAAAGGTTGAAAAAGGGGGGAAAAGTCACCAAGGTATCTGCTTCACGCCGCTCTGCAGGCTAAATGTCACCAGAGTTCACAGTCGTTTCGGCAGCTGATAAATGTCGGTGGCTTATTCCCCCGAGTTGGCGGTGAATCGACTCGGAAGAAACCGTTAGATTAAAAAAAGTTTCTTACTTTCTTTTCTTTTCTTTCTTTTAAAAAAATGAGGCACAGTGAGTGTCGTTTTCACGAAAGACGGGACTATAGGTGCAACAGGTGTATCAGCATAGCATCAGATTCGAATATGGTAGTGAGAAAAAAATGTTATCATAGTTCCATCGTTTGTATTTTTTTTTTCTTCACTCGCTAATTATTTGCTTGGGATGTGAATCTGAGATTACCGAAGGGGAGGATGCAAAATATGATCTGTTAAATATAAAAAGTTCTTTATTTTAGATAGGTCACCCATTAATCAGAATAAAACCGCATAAAAAATTAAAAAAAAAATTTTAATTTTTCTTATTAGTATGTCACTAAATATAGTAACAAATATAAGTCATTGGCATCAAATAGCTTTTTCGATTAAATAACAATGAAGGTAATAAAAAATTTATATCCCTTTTCCAATATTCCTTGTCTCTTTAACTATAAAAATCTGTCACTAATAAGTTTTAGCTCAAATTGCTGCTGCAATAAAAAAAGAAATCTGAAGGATAGTAATAATAATAAAACAATCTGTAACTTGCCGGAACAAATTATTTAACACATCTTTATAAGCATTTCAAGCACATCCGTAAAATCGATGCTTTAGCCAGTCATTCAGGTCAGAAGCGATAATTTAAAAATCATACGGGAATGACGTCAAAACTAATTTAAAAAAAAAAAAAAAAAAAACCTTTTGCGATTAAAACAGAATGATCGCCACACTTCTTTCCACCTGTTTTACAACTATCAAATCGTTGCAATTAAGAGATAAAAAATAAAAAAATAAAAACTAGCTTCCAAGGTTAAATGTCAGAAGGCAGACTTGTCATCCGAAAAGAGTCACGATTTCCATATTCTCTTGGCGCTCGCAAAACGGTCTTTGAAAGGAACAAAAGAAATGAAAAACAAAGTCACGAAGCGACGTTGTCACAAGGCCAACCCCCCAAAAACAATGACGACGGCTGGATGGCAAGATACAGGAATAATTAAGTCGGCGCGGAAAGCATTCTTGGAGGCCCGTTGGTCAGGTGCGGGTTCAGAGCCTTCTCGCTGATACAGCTGTTGTGACCTCCGCACTGCGTTCTGGCAAGCTTGGGCCGATGTAGAGGTGGGTGCCACGCCGGTGGCCTTGGCCTATCGCCACGTTCTAGTCCAGCGGCCACACCTGCTGTCAGGACCACTATTTCCACCTGGAGAACGCTCTCTTCGGCAGCCCCCTTCCCCTCACCCTTCTTGTCTAGGGGCCGCGAAAACACCGAGACAGGTTCAATTGCAAGGATGCCCAACTTTTCCCCACCATCTCAGGGCAACTTCCAAAAAAATGAAAACGACTTCAATTATTGATGAAAATTGGGACGGGTAGACTTAGTTTCTGGAAAATTATATTAATAAATCATTGGAAGACATTTTTGAAAAATAATTTTTTTTATTTACAAAGAAAGTCAATAATTCTCAACTTGTTAGTATTTAGGATGCATATTTTCACAATAGTATCAATCAAACGTCCACCTTTTTATCATTATAATTAAAATTCGTTCCACACAATTTAAACAAAATAAGAAAGTATCTTTTCTTATTTTGGTTTACTTTTTTTTCTACTTTTTAATTTATGTTTTCGTTTTCCAGATGTTGGGAATCACTGTTATACACCATTTCTTTCACCCTCGAGAAATATTTCTACTTCTGGATATTTTTTTAATTCAAAAAGGATTTATGATGTGACTCTTAAAATACAGCATGAGTTTTTATTAAGATATGAATCAGGAATTAACGCAAATAAGGCATGAAATATGTCTAGTAAGATAAAGAATCAAGAATGAAAATTTTCAACATCGTATAGAAGAAAGGTTAACAAATCATCCATGCAATTAGAGATAAGCATCGCTGTAACAAATTATGAATTCATTATATTATCATTCAAAACTTTTATTAAATTTTCCTTCGGAATATGAAATAGGAGGAAAAGCAGTACTTGATAAGGGGGCCAAATACATTCCTGTATACCTATATTTAGCGAAGGCTCTCTTTTGCCAAAAAGCGGTTCCTCTTGAGCTACGGCGAGACTGAATTTTATTTACAATTACAGAAAATGATATTCGAGGTAAGCGGTTATTTCCTTTCATTCCCCATTGTTGAATTTATCATAAAACAATAAATTCCCAATTTTCAGTTCTAATGTCATTTTAAGAAACTGCGAAATAAAGTCAGACGAAGCCTCAAAATAATTTGAAAAAATTGAAATAACCGGAAACATCATTATTAATGCTTCAAGGATTTTTTAGAAAAAAAAAAAGTGCATTCATTCATTAAGTACAAGTAATTGCGTAAATAATATAATTCCCCAAAATATTATTAAACAAATATCGTTTTATATGACATGGCTCAAATTTGAAGAAATCAAAACGCTCAAGGTGAAAGAAATTAGAATCGTGGAAAATCGAAAATACGTGTTGTAAAAAAAAATTAATTTAAACACTTTTTGCATATCCATCTCTAAAAGATCTCAACATATGTTAAAGTTTAGGTTGTTTCTATGAATGACTAATTTTTATGTATCAAAGGCAAAAACTCAGAATAGAGCAAAGTTCTTGATTAACCCCTTCGCATACAACGACGTGTCTGACACACGTATCGAATTACTGAATTTTTAATTTTAAATCTGCAACTAAGCCCTATAATTTATTTAAATATGCAAAAATCAATTTGAAACGCTTTAATATCTCAAATTTTCCACATATTATATAAAAAAAAAACAAATTAAATAAATTCGTATGTCAAGGGGTTAACTGGGAAACATAAGATAGAGGAGGTTGGGGAGAGGTAAATAAAGACTGCTCTTATTATGAAAGGGCTTTTTTCATTAGAATTAGAGGCGACTCATGCTACCTTACATGAGAAGAAAGAGAGAATTCGGTGAGAAAGATGAGAATTCTTTTCAAGTAACGTACTTTTTCCCGAAGTATTCTGATATCATAAATGCACTGTTTTAATTTATATTTTAAACACAACTGCTTCCTTAGCTTACTCGATATTATGCAAGTCATCTTCTTATAGAAACTTGGTAAAAATTATATTCTTTGCAATACATGATCTCTCTGGGGGGATACATCATAATTGATGATGAGAAGCTTCCGGCAACATGGTTGGTTCTCGTCACCCCTGTGTGTGCACGAAAAGAAGGAGGGTCTGGTTCCTCCCATTGATGGGCATTGACGACCACGGTGCAACCCTTCCATAGGGAAACTTTAGGACTCGACCACAGTTCCCATCAGCGTTGTCGTGGCGGCAGTCCTGTCATTCAGGTTTATCCGTGCGTCTTCGGGCGGGTCTGAAAGTCAGCCTTTGACTATTCTTTGCAATGCATATTGACTAAATTGTATCTAACTCAAACTTGGAAAAATTCTGGAAAGTTTATTTCTAATTAATAAATGTGACCTAGATGATAATATATTAAATAGAATTCATTAGAATTTTAAAGAAGCAAAAGACTGTAAATTGGACATTTGTCCAACATGAAAACATAACCATGACAAAGCAATTTCACCTTCGGTCAATAAAGATAGGCAAATTCCCTCAAATTGATTCTTCATTCTTTTGCTCTAAAAATGCTACATACTATTATTTCGTACATTATCTGAAAGGGACATAGAAACCAGATCTTTTGTTATGTTATCCTTACTTAAAAGCAAAAACAGAATTAATTTATTAACAGAAACATTAAACATGAATCTAATTTTACGTATAAATGATGATAAATACTTCACTTAAGTGTTTTTTCACACTAACTTTCTCGTGTCATATTTGTCAATAATTTTTCGATCATTATTGCCAAAAATACTTAAAGAATAATAGGAACTGATGAACTGAGCAACGAAGAATTCTTAAATTTGATAAGTAATAAAAAATAAAATGCAACACAAAATATTTAAATACCTTAACTGGTAACAAACTGAGCTGATTCTCACATAGCTCTTTATAATTTAGTCAGAACCTGACTAAAACAAGGGCATACGGGGAAGTTGTCTCGAGCTTCCACATTAGAAGCAACCCCAAACAGGATAGAAAGTGTATTTTACGTTTTCTTCTTTAATGAACTTTTAATTGAAGAAAATATCAGCCAGTGTAAAATCCGTCAGTTTTATGTTAGCTTCTTGATTAATCTATCGTATGAATACAAAAAAAAATCTATATTTCGTATAAAACATTAAATTAGCTAAAATGGCATTCCTTTTCAAATACAATGAAGAAGTAAGAGGCCCCAAATAAGTTTTTGCCCTGGAGCCCAATTAGATTAAGTTAGGCCCTGAATTTAACCCTTAATTTTAGTAAACTCCGCAATAAACGCTTGTATTCGATGATGATTGAGAATTCTTTCCTCAATTACATTAGCATCGCACAAACAAATTAAACAGTTCCACAGCATTCAAAATATATTTTAAATTAAAATCGCTCAATCATAACGTTTTAATTAATAGCTCTCAACTCAAGCACTTTGACAGGAATTCCTTTCCTTCAATTAACATCTATAGTCCTACACGAAAAAATCCATGTTTGGCATTTATGGAAGGGAAAATAATAGCATTCATAATTAATATGGACCAGTTATAAATATTCAAACTTATTAAATTAGAACACCTAATGAAAATTTTGATTATGAAATATATTCAAGGGATTACAGGTTGATGGCTACACAGTATTTGCGGAATATAACTGCAAAGATAAAGAACTTTTCAAAACATAGTGCTATAAATTGAATTCTTATAAACCAGTTCCCTAGGTAATGCTACGACAATTAACTTTACCACGAGCTGGGTTTTGGAGTAAAGATATAAAATAAAACTCTACATTAAGAGTCTCTAGTCAAATGAACCACTAAAAAACTTTAAGATCAAATGTGATTTCGATTTAAACATTAAAAGGTGTATAAATAAAGGGAGAGAGACAATCAGTCTCTCCAGGATCAAAGCCGATGTTGGCGTTCCAGACAATGGGCTTTTCAAAAATTGCTACACTTTCTGAGAGAAAAATTAATGTCTCTACGTCCTTAAAATATAAAATTAAAGAATTCATGCAAAACAATTGACAATATATTAAAAGATTTCGGAACATCAGAATAAAGTGCTACATTGGGTTTTTTTTATCATAATTTTATTATCATTATGAAATATATTATATATTTCTTAATAGGCCATTATCCACTTATTTCTTATTTAAATGGTTTCAAATTGACCAAGATATAGAATTCTATGAGCAGTTCACATTGGTGTAGATACCTCATTTTTAATTATATTTATACTAAAGCATTCGATTTAAACAAATCTGCAGACTAAAACCAATCGTATGAATTGAAATTTTAATTAATAAAAACGAGACTTCAAGACATTTAGTTAATAAAGGCGAGACTGAAAGACATTTTTTTAGATTTCTACGTTTATCTATGTTGAACTTTTTGAGTGAAGGCCATGATCAGGAAAAAAATGCATTGCCGATTTTTTTAAAGATCTATGAGAGTTTTGAGTTATTAAGGCGTTAGAATTTTAAATTTTGAATAATCTTATATGTTCTGTTTTTCTTATTTATTTTTTACTTTTTTTAATTTTTGCATTTTGATCTGGTAATGTTGAAAAAAAAAGTAATTAGTTCTTTGATGCTTAATTTTCCTTTTAAATTTATTGAAAAGTTTTGGGGTTTTATTGTCGCTATCTTAAATCTTGTGTAATTCAGTATTGATATGACAATATGTTTTAGTTTTAATACTCAAATTTCTCACCTTCCGTATCAATGTCCTACACTTTTTGAGTAAGCAACTTATTCGTTAAAATTAAATGCTTTACACTGAAGTTATTTTACGTAGTGCTTTACATTATTTGATGTTCACTTTCAAAAATAAGAACATTTTATCTAATATGAAATTACTACAATTTAATACTAAATTATCTAATACTAAAATAAGAGCGAGAGATTGTCATTTTCAGTGGATGCATTTAAGTTCATACGGAAAAAATCTGTGATATTTATATTGACGCACTTACAAAGTACAACTAAGATTGAAAAGAATTGTTACAAAATAAACAATTCTTTTTTTATTTATAAAGAGAAAATTGTAATAAATATATCATTAATTTATTTTTCTTTAAATTAAAAAAGAAACTAAGAAAGCTGATTAGTTAATGAAAGCACAGTAACAGGATTTTTTCCCTTCCTTTTGTCCAAATAAGGTCCGTTTTTCCCTTATTAAAAAATCTTCCAAAGAATGTCCTTTTCTTTACAAATATTATTATTTCCTAACCTAAATCACTCATTCATCCTTGCAATACTTTAAGTTATATGCCACGGAAGAGGGAAAATAAATTTGCTTCAAAGGTTGTTGCATTGACTTGCGTCATAATAGTTTTGAAACCAATTCTACTAAATTTTGACATATATGTGACTATTAGGCATACAAACATTTATAAGGGTTTGGGGGTATTTGTAATGTTGAAGTTTAGAGAGTTTTGCATATGCCAGATTTCATCTTCTCCAAAAGATCATAATTTACAAAAGATATATTCAAAAAAGAACAATTGCCAAAAAAGTTAATCAAGTAAGCGTCTAAAGCTTTTCATAATTTGCAATGAATATTTTGGATCAAATTTTATCCGGCAAAAACAGGATCGATAAAGCAAAAACATGAATAGTTTTGTTTCGCAACTATTGTTTAAATATCCTAAATTACGCTTCTCTGAAGAAGAATTAAGGCCATAGAAATGTCAAATATATGTATACTTACTGATTCGAAGTATAATTTGGAAATTTTTATAGAATAGCTTTGACGGTATTTAAATAGTTTAATTAAATCATTTATGCGTTATTTTCTCAACCAAATATTAAACGTCTTCAGAAAAGAAACAATAGTGTTTTATCGTTTGTTTGTTTTTAATTTCCCGTCAATAATTTAAAAATTTCACAGGACCTGCTTCAGAGTTTATACATTTATGAATCGTGAATTTTGGCCCATCATTAAATAGTTACCACAATTTCGAGTTTTTGAGGATTGTGATTGAGTATGTCATCACACATATTGCTATGGTTAGCAAGAAAATAACCATGACCGGCCTATGCGCCAACTTTCCCCAAGGAAGTGCGTCCCATTCACTTTTCATCAGCACTGCTGCACCTCCCAAAGATAAGTGGCCCCACCCTAATAACTTCGATGAAGAGGAAAAATTATTTTCTACCTTTCACAGACGATCTTTTTCGAAAATTAAAGGTATGTGTAAGCAACAGTGAGAATCAAGTTTTGAAAATTATCGAATAATCTTTGATTTTGTCCTAAGGAATTTGAAGCCCTTAATTAAGTTATGAAATATTAGAGAAGAAAGAAAAAGTGTTTAGATACCCAAGTAAAAGGAGACCGCGGATAAATTTAACAGAATTGCAATGGATGATGTACGAGATATACTCCATGATAATAATTTATAGCCGAAACTTAGGACTAAATTCCTTTTATCCTTTGTAAATATTAGAAAGAGATACGTACGTAATAAATATTCTTATTCTAGATGAAATATAGCCCAGTTTCAAATCTTCGATAAGACATTTCAAAATTACGAATTATTAATCCATGTGCATATTTCTAAATTAAAGGAAATCAAGCTAGAGCTAATTTTGGCATTATAGCTGGTTACATATCATGATAAAGGGTACCCAATAGAACTTCTTCCTCAGCAAAAGAAAGTAATTGAAATTGTTCAAATTTTTACTGGTGATTATAAAAATGGAGTAAAAACTTTATGAGACAAAAATAAATCATATGGGTACTAAAAAATTAACTTAAATTCCATTAAATGAATCTTAAAAACTTGAAAGCGATTCTGAATGAAATTTCTGACTTTAAATTGTGAATGTGATAATTCTGAACATTTGAAGATACGTTAATAAGCAAAAATAGAAAAGAGTGGATTGTCGTAATGAAAGAACCTCAAATAATGATAAAATCTCAAAGTTTGGGAATCAGCAGATCCACCTTCCAATTAAAAAAATAATTAGAAGTAAATATACTTTAGATATGAAGCACGATAAAAATATAATCAAAAGAAGTTCAAAACGTTTTTAGTTGTTTTAGATTTTCAACAAAAGGCTGGAATTGATAATGGGTGACTTTTTCTACAATTACAAATTTTTCAATTGTTAAATTATTATTAATTTTAATAGTATAGCTGTTGAAATAGTAGTATCGTATTCAGCTTGATGTGAAATAAGAGTATTTATAAGGTAAACTAAATGAATCAGAACATCTCAGAAAACCTAATCATCATAAAAGGACAAAAATGTATAGTATACTTGTTGTATAAACGATTGTGAAGATTGTATCAAAGTAATGACGTTGAAATAGAGTAGATCACATCTTCAAATAAATAAATTTTCATGAATCATTTCTGGTCAATTTTTTATATAAGAATGATAATACTGTTTTGATAATATTTGTAGATAATATTGTAGTATTAGAAAAAAATTAAAAAGGATTCAAATAAAGTTACAGCTCAAATTTAAAAAATAAACTATATTTAATTGAATTATTCCTGGTAAAATGTTTGTTAGCAGAAAATATTTATTTGAATGATAACTATACTTGATTAAAGAAGATTATATTTTACTAGCTTTTATCTGCAACTTCGTACACGGGGAAATTTTGATTTACATATGTGAGAATTGGCATTCTAATCACAATTTCAAATGCCATCACTCCGTATGCATGTTTAAATTTTCAACGCCACTTGGAACAACGCAATGACGTGAATTTTCTATGCCAATTTGGGTAACGCTACGCAGATTAGAAAATTATAATTTCAATTATTCTGTTTTATTTTAATTCAAAAGTACTTCAGAATCAAGCGTAAGATCGATTATTAACAATATTTGATTTGGTACTTTTACGAAAAATCTCCAAATAAAGAAAAAATTTTCCAAACTTTTTACTTTATTTGGAGATTTTACGCTTACGCCTGGCTAACGGAAAAGTACCTTTAATCTTAAAAGTATCAAACACTACAAAAATAAAAAGAATCTTTGAAATAGCCGTTCGAAAACGTATTCAGCCTAATCTCATTAGCATGGGGGGGACTATATACTTAAAACTATAAGGGTACTTTCCTGTTAGCCGGAAGCAAGCGAACAATCGCCAAAGAAATTTGGTGGAATTCTATATAATTTGGCGATTTTTCTCTTGAGCCAACTAACGGGAATGTACCAGCATATATGAAAAATATAAAACTAACACAGATACAATTAAATTACAAAAATAAATTAAATTGTACTTTGACTTTATACAAGACAGTATATTTTGATATACTGTCATTTTCTCCAAAAAAAAAATAGTTTATCGCCAAATTTTAGCGAAATGATTAAATGTAGCACGAACGGCAGCAATAGCATTTCCAATCCTAAGATTTCGATTAATGCTGCAGCAAATAAACGGAATTTTTTTTTAAAAAAATCAATAAATGCAGAAAAATAGAATCAATTCAAATAATTTAGCCGGAAATAATGAAAGTGAAGTTCCCTTTTCATTCATCATTTCTCTATTAGTAATTAGTAATTAGAATCATTTCTCTATTAGTAAACTTTTAGTTGAATGATAATTATTCCTGATTAACGAAGATTATATCTGATTAATGGAGCACATCAAGTCTGTATGATCTTCAAGAAACTTTACTGAAGATGTCTAATTTTGCAAAAAAAAAAATCAACTACAAATTTAACTGAAAGGATATTGACAGTGGTGAAGATTCTCGTGGTGTTCCTTCGTCTATTTATTTCTCTACTCATGAACTGTATTAAGAAGTTTAAAGAGCTTCCGAAGTCTAATATAAGTCTTCTGATTAAGTTTGGTTGTAGACTTCAGAACAAAATTGAGGAGAAGCAAATTTGCAGAACATGAACTGATAAAATTTCAGATAAATAGATGTTTTTCGTTTTAGCTGAGAGGAAAATAGATATAGAATTTTGAATTTTATAGAATAGATATAGAATTTTGATATTAGTCTCATAGAAAATTTGATGTCACAAGCTGGAGACGCAATTTTTAAAGGGCGTTTGAAAGAACTAAAATGCGTTGCTCTTAGCTCCAGGGAATCTAAATTCGTACCATTATATGAAAACGCAAAGGAAATAGTTAATGAAATTAACATTATTTTGGATAAACTGCTATTTAAAATATACTGTGTGTGTGTGTTACAAGCCATCTTTCTAAAAATGATTACGAATACTTTAAAACTAAAACTATAAACATAAGATGCAAACTAATTGAGAAAATCTTAATTGACTTAAGTTTATTAAAATCGAAAAGAAGTATTTGACGTGCGAACGAAACCTTTATTAGTGATTAAATTTAAGGATATTTTAAAACTTATATTTACTACTTAATAATTTATTGACTCGACCTTGGAGCTGTATGTTAATGAGTTTCGATCGATTACGTCTATCGAGCCCAAGGTAGATTCTTATTTTCGATTTTTCCATAACGTCAGATCTCCACAGATCAAGTTTAGAACATAGATCAAGTTTCTAATACAAAAAATCTCATCCTAATTTAAAAAACTTCATTAATCAAATTTTAAGTCTTGGTTTTCATCGTCGTATTTCAAATAAAATATTCGCAATAGATTTTTTTTTCTAAATAAACAGGGATTTTTTCTTATTTATTTTCGTATTAAAATCTTTTTCCGGTGGTTGGTTCAAAGGAATTATTAACAAATTTAGCGAACGAAAACTTAAAATTTACTTTACTTCTTGTAGTGTGAACGTGTTTTTTTTCCAACTCTCGAGTACTACAAAAGATTTTTTTTTTTTTTCAAAAAAAAGGTGTCTACACAAATTTACATGCGCTAGCTTCTTCTTTTCTGGATGTTGGGAGAGACAATACCATAAAGATCGTATCTGCTATTAAAGATTAAATAACAGCATTCAATATATTCTTGCTTCCGAAACTATTACCAACAAGGTAAAGGACGTTCTTTGGTATCCAAAATTTCAGCTGCCATCCTGTCTTGATGTTTGGTAGCACATAGTAAAATGTTTAAAAGGGATGAATTTTGCTATTTTTCTTTACAAGGAAAAAAATTTGTAAATTAAGGGTAAAAATGAAACGGATTTACCTTTCAATCTGACATTTTTGTGGTCATATAACTAGGATGCAGCAGTTTTCAGAAAATGATGGCGGATGTCATGGCTGAGGGGCCATTAATATTGTAGGGACTTTTTTCCAACATCATTAAATACATCTTAGATATTTGTTAAAAGATGATCTGCTATGTTTGTCGCTAGGAATTTCAGCAAAATCAGAATATGAAAAATGCTAGCATATGAGAAACATGACAGGTATACTATGATTTCTGGAAAGCTTACCTTTCAAGTGAGCAGATTGTTCCATTCAAATCATTTGCCTTGAAACAAAATAAAATATTTTTCAATTGTTCTCGCAGACAAATTTCAAATATACTAGTATTTGGTCTCTTCTTTATATTAGTTCATTAAACGATTTTTAAAAAAATATTTCTATAGCAATGGCGTTGCCCGGGGCACCAAGAAGAAAAAATAGCTTTCAACTTAAGTCTAGCCTCCCCCCGATATGGCACGGGCATATTACAAAGCATCAAACAAACATAAGAATATATTTAGAAACTATCAAAAATAGCTACAAAACAATTTTTTATAGTGTGCGTTCAGAAATATTTAGACTGTTAAAAAGGTAAAAGTACAATACATTCGTTAACAATTCAGTTGCAGTGAGATTTAAAGAAAGACGGTTATTTTGCTCATCAAAAGACTCTCCTTCCCTAACTGTGGACATTATTTTTCTGATATTCGGGAACAAAAAGTTTATTTCCCTTTCCGGCCAAGGTTGAATTTCCTTTTTTTAGGGGGGGGGGGATTTTGAATCGCTGTTTAAAAACAGACATAAACAAAGAAATGTATAGCATATGCATTCCACAACTCTTGCTAATCACAATTATAAAACTCCTTTTTTTTTATCTTGATAGGACTTTAATACACTAAAATCTTTCCCAATAAATGCTCTACAAAATAGTATAAATATTTTCCATATCCATTAATTATGTCTCGAGTTTTTGTGGTCCCAACATATAGATACTTTCAGGGGACTTTATTTTATATTAGGTACAGATCATCTAATTTAAAGAAAATTATCAAATAATGGAAATTTCTCCTTTTATTTTTAGTATTTTCGTTATTCTTAATTATTGTATGAATTTCAGATAAAAGCATTCTTTATTAATAAATGAAGTTTATTAATAAATTACTCTTTCATAGGGTGAAATTTTTATAATAAACTATTATTTATATGGAGCATTTCATTAAGTTTGAGAGCTACATATTAAAATTATTTGGATAAATTATAAAAAAAATATAAATAAAGCGTTTTGAAGATTGAACAGAATCAAACTTGAATTATCTATAATTGTTAATAAGTTTGTAACTGAGTAAATAATTTCTTTATTTCCTTTTTCCTCGTCACTAAGTAAAATTTTAATGTAATTTTTTTTTAATATGAAGACGAACAAGCTCAACTTTTAGGCATTCCATTTATTTTAAATCAAAATTCGAATATCCCATTTTTCTTACATGAAACATTGTTTTAATATTGACTGTCATTGTAACTTAGCAGAAATATTGAACTCATCTACTGAATATACAGTACGGTGGAACAAAAAACTTTTTTTATGCCGCTACACAGCGAGAAAGTTCAGAATTAGAGAGAAATATTGCGAAGAAAAAAAATTGATGAAATTTATCGATATTTTCCATTTTCTCGTCGGGATTAAATGTCGTAGAAGTGGCAAAAATGGACTATTTTTAATAATTTTTAAATTTATCTCCATCTAATTTTTAAAGCATTCGCTGATAATTACTCAACCTCTTCAGAATAATACGGTTTATTTAATCAGAACAGGTCTATGAATTCTGGTTTCACTTTCTTTGCAAAGTAAACAAACAAGAAAACATGCGATTACTTCAAAATCCAATTTTTAGTCCTTGATCATTTCTATAATTTTCGAGCATCAAGTTGTTGAGGAACTACAACAATCTGATGCATGTACATGGTAAAAATTTAGTTCTGAAAAGATAACTTTGTTAATGTCCTTTGTTTATTGCAACCCATTAAACAAAGCAAATAACACATAAAACACATTAACAAAACTAAACTCCAAGTCAAAAATATCACCTGTTAGCTAAGAATAAAGAAAGTAATAAGCATTAAGAGATCTTTAAGAAAATATTTCAGCAATTAAAATATTTTAGGATTTTCATTTTTTTCTTCTTGCTACCTTATATTTAGGATCTTGATTTAGATGCAATTAAGGAAAACAAATAGAATACTATAAACCTAACACCTTATGTTGGACGGAAAAAAAATACCCCATAAAGTTAGAAAGTATCTTATCAATATTTCAGTTATCGTATAATCGGTAAAATTCTTTGAAGAATTGGCGCGTTCGTGACCTGGCTAATAGTCACATTTTAGACAGTTAACAATAGCAAACACAGTGTCAGATGATATTAAAATAAAATTTAAAAAAACAACTTTGAAATAGTCGAAGTCCCAGTTGTTAAATGCTAAAACCAGGAAGTACTTCACAGAGTCCAAAGTTCATGTTTAAAGAATTGAAATAAATCTTCAATTTTCTGCAAACTCACTTATATCCATAAGACGCTGTGAATGAACACGGAGCCTTCTTTCCTGATTCCGAAAATATGAAAATTGATCATAACACTGGAGAACAGAAAGCATTTCAGAGAACTAGGCATTAAGCTAACTTTAAGGACGAATAAGTCAGTTGCAAAGAAAAAAACAGTCGGAAGTTTCAGCTCATAATCATTTCAAATCGTCCAATTGTGAATAATATTGAACTATTTTTACTTTTTATAAGAATTTTTGCTCGCTTAAAGTAAGTTTAATGGGAAATTTCTATAATTGTAGAACTATGCGAATATACAAAATTTTCTTCTTCATTGAAAAACCCCTCTCTCCAAATGCTATTTATTTATTTAGATAAAGTTTCACACTATATTTGATGACACAGACACAAAATCCAAAGACAGCACCGATCAGAAGCATGGAAAAAGCTATGTGAGTTGAGTAAAAACTACGTTAGTGCCTCTAATGCCCGAATTATTCCTCAAGTCAAGACTTCTCTGTATCATCTGGTGAAAACAGATGGAAGTATTTTCTCTAAGGTCTTTTGACTACTTTCTGGATTCTTGCTCTTCATTCTTAGTTGATAAATGGTATTTAAGATTTGAAGTTTATTTTTGCAATTCGTTACCATAAGCAAAGTTGAGGGTTTTTTAAAAACCTAAATAAAACTTTCCGCTCTGCTTTTTCGACCTATTTTAATTCATCGATAAAATGACTTGTAAAAATGATGAAGATGATTAAGAACTAAAAATTGCTTATCGAAATAATTATTGTTATTCTTTTTTTCATTTTCTTAGAAACGAATGTGCAACACAAAATTAAAGACTGATTTTCGTTAAATTTATTTGATTACTCTGAAGAGGTTTAGTACTTGGAAGTAAGTAGTAAGAACTGATATTATAATACACTTATGTCCTTAAATTAAGTATAAATCAGAGTCCCCCGTAAATCGCTCTAAAATACATATATCACCAGTAAAAGGACTACTTCAAAAATCATATTAAAATTGCAGGAAGCCACCAGATAACACCGATAATACATCACAATGACGAGAGTGTTAGAGAGTGATGTATAAGAAAAACAGGCAAAGAAGTAGAATTGTTCGTAAGGACTATATAAACCTTTCAGTGAAATAATCGCATAGTTATGACACAAAGGACACATTTGTGTGACTTTTTACGCAGTAGAACTAATGGCCTTCTGGAATGTGAGTGTATCCAGCTGGAAGTAGCAACTTCGAATATCCCAGAGTGTCATATCCAGGCTTTGACAACGATTCAAAATCGATGGTAAGGTAGGTAAATGTTACAGAACAGGTCATCTCCAAGTTACAATGCCGAATGAGGACTGGAATTTCACAGTTACATCCAAAAGAAACAGACGGAACACAGCATCAGACCTATATCGTCAGCTCTCTTCAGCCACTAGTACGACAGTTTCAAGGCAGACCGTGTAAAGATAGGGCAGATTGGTCTATATGCTAGTAGGCCTGGCAGATGTGTTCCACTTACTGCAACTCACTGTCGACTGCGGTTAGCCTGGAGTAAAGAACATGCATTGTGGACATCGCAGCAGTGGGCTTGTGTTAAGTTTTCCGACTAGCCCAGGTTTAGCTTAATATTGCTTATCGTTTCACAATTTTTACTCTCTCGGTGTCATACAAAAAAATAATGATTAACTATAAGTGCGATGGCTAAATATTTCCTAATATTATTTTATTATTTATACTTTGCTATTTAGAATTAAATATGAAATTAATTATTATGCGGTAATTTGAAGCAATGTTAAGTTTCCTCATCGGAAAATTTCTGTCTCCTTCTAAGGGATTAAGATGAATAGCCGGTCACTGAATAACCAGCTGGCTTATTAAAATGGTAAAACGATTGCATAATAAAATGAGTCTGTTTTGAAAATAAATATTAATTCGTATATGTGTCTTTTTGAGAGTAGTTCCATTTTATGTTATCTGTTGAAATTCTACTAAGGTAAAAGATAGTTTCTGCGAAAGGGAAATCAACTCTATAAGTACAATTAATGACAGAGGTAACGTATGAAGGATTGCAGGGTTGAAAGGTCCATTGAGCCTACAACTTGAAAGATAAAAGTTATCTTTGATATCAAAGGTATGTTTTTATCCTTTTATGCTTTTTCAGTCCGACTTGTAGGAATGTATGTAAATAAAAGTATTCAACAAAAAATTTCCCAACAACGCAAAGTTGGATTTTGCAAACCAAACAAAAAAAAAACACTCAACTGAAAAAGTATTGAGAAAAAAGCTTTAAAACGAGATAAAATTTAGGAAGTGTAAAGTTCCTTCACTGAAAAAAAAGAGAAAAAAAAATAAATTGCATATTGGGCAGTAAAAAATATTCAGTTTATGAAGAAGAAATCAATAATGTCATGAATCTAAAGCTTAATATACATTTGAAAGGAAAAAAGAAAATGGAATAGGTTGTCACAGTTGGAACGGAATGTTGTAACAGTTTTACAAACATTTTGTAATAGAAATACTTACATCGGCTGCATATGGAATTGTTCCAATATCGGAACAGATTGCCTCAAATTTAGGAAATGATTGTGGAATGAGCATTGTTCAGTTGCAAAAAGAAACTTAGAAAACCTGGAGCACATTTATAAGGCATTTTATCATAATTAATTTGATCACCCCTCAAAAGTAATTCATTTTAGATTAAATTATCTGTATTCATATTCTATTAAATAAATTATTAAATATTATAAGCTAATGTGTTAACTCTTCCACAAATGTTATAAATGTGTGGAACGATGTGTAAAAAGTATGATATATATACTTATAACTTCATTTCTCACCTTAAAAAATGATCAGGAACTTTACAAAATTCAATCAATGGCCAATGCTTCTGCGGAAATGGTTGATAGTGTGTGCTCCTCAATAAATTATTTAAATCCGTTTCTTATAAACAACATGTAGAAAACCCCTCAAGCTTTCGAACTTCAAGATATATGCCTTTTAATGCTCATCTGACTATATTTGAGTAAGGAAAGGTGATATCTGTTATGAAACAAACCATACAAGTTCTGATAGAATTATCTATCCAATGCTCAAACATTTATGCGAAAGTTTCCTATAAAATGTTTTACAAAATTTCAGACAAATTTGGAAGGACCATGTACAATCTGTTCATAATTAAATTAACTTATTTTAAAGTAGTATATTGACAAAACTATTGTTCAGAAAGCTTTAAAATGTTGTGTGGGACATAATGAATTTGATGGGAATTTGTTTGAGTGAATCAACCCTTTCGGCCCTCCCAGCGGCATGGGCCATCGCGATATTTTAAGTTCTTAATCTTTATTTCTTTTCAGAACCTGATGCAAGCATTTGTCACGACTTCCTGGTTACTATACCCGCGCTGAAAATAAGATGAAATTAAATGTAGATGATCTCTTGGTAACCCTTATAACTAATTTCAATCAGTTTTTTTAAATTCAACATTTAAAAGTTCAAACCTGAAAATGCTTAAAAAGTTGGTCAAATTTCGACACCTGAGGGCGTGGTATTGGGCGTTTTTACTCAATTAAACATTTACGTTTTTTTTAGATCTCTCAACTTTTTGATCCTTAGATTACTCTAATACAATAACTCATGTCCATTAAATTACACAATCACGCATTAAATTACATAAATACACAAGTAAATTCCAAACTTTAATTGAAAACTCTCCTACAGACACCTTCGTCATCAACTATTATCCACCTAACTCGAATTCCTTGCTCTCGATTGGCATTTATAAAAAAAAAACAATCACTTTGACATTTAACACGAAAAACACCAACAAAATACTCAAGTGGCGAAACGTCTTTTGACGTAGGCACTCGACTTCCCTTGCGAAATTTACCATCGAATGAAAGAGAAATCCCGATATATATATATATATATATACTTTTATTATTAGAAGTCATGAAACAACACATTAATAAATTAAACATTATTAAGTACTTTTTCTGACTAGCGTATAATTAAATGACTATTGTGTTTGAAAATTTGCCTAATAGTAAATTAATATAATTAAAATCTGACGTTTTTCTTCATCAAAAAATGAGCACAGATTTTCCTAAGTTTGAGCATCCCCTATGCCACCAAGTATAGTATTTGGAACATTCTATCCTAATTTCCTGATAGAGGGTCAAAAAATATCTCAGATCAAGCAGTAACTGCAACGTATTTTCTTGAGAAGTTTCAACTCATTTTATGAGTGCCAATAAACAAGTTTCAATTTCTTAGTTATAATCCCTTTTTTTCGCATTTTAAATCTCTTGCTTTTGTCGTTTTAAATGTTCACTCTTATTTGTTTTCTTTGAAACTAACAAATCTTCCAAAAATGAGATTGTTAAAATATTACTTGTGGGTCTATGAGACTTACAATATGGTTCGAAATAGTTTGTGTCTTATACAAATTTTTTAAAAATTACACGAAATAAACAATAAACGCTTAAAAGGGCTAAAGAGAAAACAATAAGAAGCACTTGAGGTAAGATGACGAGGTCGTCAACTTACACCTATCTTGTCCCAAGAGGAAGCGTTTAAAAGTTGATTCCTTTGGTAGAATTAACAAGAAAATAATATATAAAAATAGTAACTATAAAATGCGTATGTTCTAAGGCAGTTATACATAATAAAAAACTACCACATATATTCTTTGCTTGTCAACGATATCTTGAAATTTTGATATTCGATTGAATTGAGTGCTGACAGAATTTTGAATTAGTCGAATTGCTGACCTTGAAAATTACAACACGTCAGTCAAAATACACGTTCATCGTCTGTCAAAGAAAGAAATGGCAGCAGTGGCTTCACTGGGTGAATAATGATTTTTTACAAAAACGAATAAGAGCGTTTAATTATTTCAACAGATTTTAATTAAAATGGCAATAAACTTCAAACAAATATAATATAAAAAATTAGCATTTTACAGGACCTATCTAGTAAAATAGAGCATAATTATTTGAATGGCTAATAAAAATTACAGTATATTATAAATAAAGGAATAAATATAAAATTCAACTTACAGTTAATCTTTAGGGAAACAAAAATTTTCATCACATCATTCAATACTTAGAAGAAGTTTAAAGTTAGGAACAAACCATGCCACACTTCTGTCATTTCTTCAAGAGTTTCGCAGATAATTCTTTTAAGGGTACTTTCTAATCTATCACTAGGGCATTCATGGTTGAGAGAAAGGAAGAATCATTCTTTTCAAGAATTAGCTTCGGGAATCTCGTAGAAACACTCAGATTTTTTTTTATTCTTTTCTTTTTATTCAAATGCATATGCAAATTATTTGAAATTAATTTATTCTTCGCAGAATTCTTTTGATAAGTCTTTTTGATAAAATCGCAGAAGTTTCTCTTTTCTCAAACTTAATCATGTACAGTAGTACAAAAATGCAAAATATACAACAAATTTGATGCGCTCTGTACTTTTTGTACTTCCATGCGACGTATGGCGGAATCAATTTTCCTCAAAGAACTTCTTATCAGTATAAAAGTTTTAATGTTGTCTGTAAGTTCAGTACTTTTCTTCGTTTCTGCGATTCTTGTATTATTTTACAATTATGAGAACCATCAGTAAAAAAAAATTATGTTTGCTTAGGAAAAATATGTTTATTTTTAAATCTCGAAGAGTAAAAACGTTTGGACTGAGACAAATCATTATTTTTTTGTTGCCATCTACGTTTATCCACAATATGTTTCACACTGTCGATATTTATAATTACGATACTATCTCAAGTATCCGGTTCGCGACTATCTGGCCTAGTTTTCTTTATCGTAATTAATTGAAGAAGGTAAGGCAACATTGCCAAGGCACTGGAAGAGGGCGTCTATCGCAATCCTCTTGCGTGTTATATTTAAAATACAAGTTGTGACAGGAAAAAGACGAATTCTGTTCTTTGTTCATTGTTTCGTTAGTGTGCAATGGACCTCGATTCTTGCCGTTGTTCCTGCTCATAACTACACTGTACATAAATGATTCATAAATCGTTTTTAGGGTATGCTTAATATTTTTTTAAGTATACCACAGTGAAAACAGTTTATATCCTTTAATTATTTTCTCTAATAAATTATTTCAATTCAGTATATAAACATATATAAACTAGCAGTACAGAACCTTCTATTTTAACTCGGCACATTCTCGGCGGCATTCATATTTTACATGGTTTGAGATAAATGGAGTGTTTAGTACTCAATAAGAGAGTAAATACGTATTACATCAATGAGTTTTTGTATAAAAATTTTGTCTTCTGGTGTTGGCGGACAAAGAAATGAGTTCATCAAACTCCTGCTTATCCTATTTGTCCTACCGCCACATTAAGCAGGATAGTCGAGAGTGTAGTGTATCTGATTAATTAAGGCCATTTACAGAAACAGATAAGAACTTGAGAAATTATACTCGGTAAAGTAGTTAATTTATCCCTATATTCTTTTAATTCATTATTATTTTTATTATTTTTTACAAATCTACTTATTTGGCATCTATACCAATAGCATTTTTAAACTGATCTGACAGTCCCCCTAGGTTACAGCCTGGTTAAAAATCGAACACAATATAAGGTATTAAAAACTGAATAATATGAACATATATAAGCTAGTTATGTTCTTTCCTTACTTTACGTCACTATTTAACTTACTCCAGCCTTTTCTATGTACTAATAATAAAGAAGAATATACGAGTTAGTCTGTTCACCTGTGTTAACTCTCCAGAGAGTAGATCGTTTAACCTGGAACTACCATTTTTAGTACATAAATACTTTGGAGAGTGGAAATGTGTACCTCGAAATTTTAATTAATTAGAAACTAAATCAAATTTTAATGCTCGTTTCTCTATAACTTCTTTAAAATATTAACGTACAAAAAGATTTTTTTACATGATCTTAAAATTCTAAAAATTGTCGTTCCAAAAAATTTTGTTAAAAACTTATATTTTCTAACTAATTTATAGAATTTAATTAAATTTTCAGTATGATAATTTAATAAAATTTTCTCTTATATTCCGTAAATTCTATATAATTCGGTTGAAAATTCTACATTTTATAAACAAAAACTTGAGTAAAAATTTAACATTTTTTTAAAAAGATCTTTATAGTTACCAAAATATGCTTGCTAATTAAAAAAAAGAATCTAAGTATTGCCCACGATAAATAATGTCCACTTAAAATTTCACATCGTTTTCTAATTTCTGTGAAATGGTGTGAGTCAATTTCTTTGTTTTCTTCATCAGTTTCTAGTCGCTTGCCGAAATGTCCTTGTTACCAAATCTTCATGGTATACGGTCAAGTATATTTTTGATGTATTATAAGTTCAAAAACAGTTCGTCTAGTCTTTGTGGATTTATTTGAAAAATCGAAAGAAATCCAAAACTATAGTATATATATATACACACACAAGGTGTCTGCTCTTACTGAGAGGCCGAATAGCTAATTTCTAAACGGTTTGAGTCAGGTGTATAATTTCAGTTGGAAAAAAGATTTATAATTATTTCCTTCATTTAAATCCTTTTTCCAACTGAAACTATACTTCATGCTTTTGCACCCATTAATGAATTTCGGGAAAAGGTACCTAATTCACACTTTATATTGTCATCAGATTATATGAGTTTTTTGGGGGGGAAGTTGATGCTCTAAAATATGCCCCCATTGCTTTATGGCAAAAACTTACCGAGTTACAGCTGATCGGTCAGTAAAATATAATGAATGCGTGAAAAAATAACACTATACCCTTAATACCATATAATTTTCAAAAATGTTGATAATGGTTAGGTAGCGGAAGAAAAAAAAAGATCACCTTGTTTTCAGAGAGCCACATTATCGCTACGCCGCTGGAACAATATTGCAAAAATTTGCTGTTGTTACTTATGACACTTGCCATGGACAAGCAGCCTGCTGATACAGCAGCAGATTTAAGCCTAAATTTTTGAGTTTGAATTAGAGTTATAATTGCAAAGTTTAATTATTTTTAAATTAAATTCGTCTCTTTTGTTGTTGTTTCTAATTGCCCTTACCATGGACAAGCTCGCTGGTGCAGTCAGAGGTTTCAAGTCGAGGGGGCTTCTCTCTCTCTCTCTTTTAAGTAGTGCCAACAAAGGCCAAGAGAACATCTTAGCTCCACACTCAGCACATTTGGTTGCACAGCTCCTTTTTACAGGTGGTTACAGTCACACATTTCACATACAGAATACAGAAGAACAACCATGCCCGAACTCGGGACTCCTAGAACACGAGGAAAACGCGCTACATCTGTGCCAGAAAGTCGGCACGACAAACAGTAACTTCTACAATGGAAATTAAAACTTCAAACGCATATTTGTATGCATTCAAAGAAGTGTGTTTTGACACATCCCTATATAACAAGGGAATAAAAACATAAATTAATTAATCATTGACTTTATTTGAAACCTGTCACATTTCTATGACATATAAAGTTCACATGCTATAAAGGTTTGCCCGCTTTCAATATATTTTTTACTGTCACATTTCAATGGAATATTCACCAACATATTATAAATTTTTGCCTGCCATCAATACATTTTTAACTGTCACATTTTATGTTATATTCACCGACATATTATAAAGTTTTGCCTGCAATCAATACATTTTTTAACTGTCACATTTCTATAGTATATTCCCCAACATATTATAAAGTTTTGCCTGCCTTCAATATATATTTTTAAATTACACGTTCTACATCCGAGAATCTGGAAAATAATCTGGAAGACATGTTGTTGCGTGTGGAAGCTGTAGAAAAACAAGAAGGTGTAGATCTGTAAACAAAATCAAAGAGGTTCATCTGAAACAAAAAGGACCTTGATTTAGGTCGATATATATTTTGTCTGATCTCCAGAATAAGTACAAAAATCAAAATGCTCCCACGCTACGAAGAATGCCCCGCCCCATGAATGTGAACTACAAACAACTCTTTGAAGCGGCACAACCTTGAAAAATCACAAGGAAGTCAGACGGGACTCGTGTTGATAGCGATTAAAACCCATAGGCAATTCCTGTCCCCTAGGCTACGTCCGACCTCGTAACACTTGCCAGAACCTACATACGTCGAAGGTCAGCTCGCAGGATATTACTGCAGTTATTTAGCTGTCAAGCAAGTAACTAAGGTAGAAATTATTGATCGTTAAAAAAAATCGTCTTTTTTTATTAATTTTATTTCAAATGAAGAGGCAGATATCAGCAGCCGTAGTACGCACGTTGATTTGAATAACAGAGAGAACACACATTAAGATCAAATGAAGAAAAAAAGAAAATGACATCGATCTACGATTTTTAAACTATGCTTTGTATTTTTCTATATAATTGCTAGTCTCGTAAGTAAGTATACTGTTGAATAGCTGAAAAGTAAAGCGAAAGAAAATAATGCTATATTAAATTTAAAAAAGATTTATATTAAAAACTGGGTATCAGAGCTAATTGCTTTCTTTAAATAGTTGGCCCTCAGCAGTAGAGAAGTTTGAATGAAGCCTGCTGTGGTCACTGAGAGCTCACATTAGTCAGTAAAATAAAATTTCTTCTTTAGCACTAGAGTTTGCAGTATAAAGATAATATAGGATACTATAAAAAGAGTAAAAATACATTAAATACAAAAAATAAGAAAATTGAAAGTAAGCAATAAGATATTTCTTTGAATGCATTAATTAATACAATGCATATTAATAATATAGAGGGTTTCATTTGCTTTATTCACAAACTAATTAATATACACATCATTGTTTGGGATTAAAACCCTTCCATGTATAATATTTTTAATATAAAATTACTTTTGAATAAAATACTTTAATATACAAAATTCTTTTTATCGTCTGAAATTTTTTTAGTTAGAATTACAATTCAACCAGTTGATTTTTATAAACTGCCGATAGCAAATTTTCTCCTTAAATTATAAATATTTGCTATAACAGTACTTCACTCTTTATTCACATGAACCTTATAGACATTTTAATTTACAAATAGAACATTTTGAGGTAGTCAATTACATCAATATTGTTTCAAATACTAAAAATAAATCAAATCAACAATCATTATTGATATTAATTGTAAATCGTCTCCTTTTAAAGTTTTTTCCCCTTGTTAATTTGCAATGGCAATAACTTTTTGAGTATATTTTTGCTCTTCAGAAAAAACTTTAAAAAAAAACTATTTCACTTTATCCGAAAGCTTTACTTTCCTTGGCTTTATTTCGATATGACCTCTTGATTAAGTTTGACTAAATAAAATCAGGGTCAAAAATAGGCATTAAAATAAGAGAGAAATTTTTTTAAATAATGATAGTCACTAAAGGGGAAAAAAGGTAAAATATTTGTTAATTTCTAATTAATTGAATTTTGAGTTAATAATTTTTTTACTATTATATATATATATATATATATATATATATATATATATATATATA
>JAOUZG010033074.1:6102013-6117381 GCA_026289955.1 Argiope argentata
ATATATATATATATATATATATATATATATATATATATATATATATAGGGAGAGTGGGAACTGATTTGTAGGAATTGAAAAAAAGGATACTAATCTGACAGCCATGAGAACTCTTGTCACCTAATATCTCCATTTATGGAGGTTATTATAAAATAGATTACCAACCCTAGGAATTTATTTCGTATTGGTAATATTTAATTCAGGTTTTTTTATATCAGCGCGCTTAGCCGCAAATCGATTACATATGGTAGTATTACTTTTAAATTTTGAAAATAAATTATTAAAATATCCAACGTTTTGAAAATATCATTTATCTGGGTATTATGTATAAAGAGCAACAGATTCTAAATGGAAGAACTAATAATTATCCGTATGTCTAATCACTACACTATAAGGCGATAAAAAATTATACTAAGAAATATAAACTGGTATTCAGATCAGTTCATGTAAAAAAAAATTAATTGTTTTCATTTCATTTGTTTAAGTTCAGATGAACTACCATATTCTCCGGAGAAAACGGGAAATAAATCGTTTTGTAGAAATTAAAAATGATAGCATAATGACACTGGAACTCAAAAGTTAAGATACAGCTTGCCTTCGATACCTAATTTGAGAATGAATGAACATAGAAATAAGAAATTTGGAAAATACTAAACTGAATAGTTCTTTAATGAATGCAACATAGAAGCTTTCTGAAATTCTACTCAAATATGATATTTGGCATAGAAATCCTTTCTTGGAGAAATCTGTACATCATAGTTTTATGAGGAAATGTTGGGTTTTTACAAAAAATGGGTCACTAAGAATTTGTCCCCTTCTAGCTTCAATACATTGTTGGCATCGACTTTGAATGCTGAGAATCAAGTTGGCGAACTAAAAAAGGAAAAACGAAGACCAGACACGGACTAATCCTAGTTATAATTCATCCAATTACCTTAAAAAGCAGCAACCTGTCTCCCAAGGGAACCCTAAAGAGGCTCTATCGGAATCAGGTGTGGAAATCGAAATGCCCATTCCATTTGCTCAATGCCGCAACCCTCCAGATAGTCTTCAATAAGTCGAGTTCAATGCTGTCGCTCATTGTTGTCCATCAGAAAGAGATCATTAACAGTATTAGCAGCATACGAGCGAACATATGAAACAAGGAGCTCAATATCTTAAACCTCTCAAAGCTCCTCCATAGAACACGTGTCGGTCAGTGTGACCACTGAGAGAGAAATCCATACCCAAACCCTTCTTCCCTCATCTCTGTATTTGTGGCTTTAAGCAATGTTGATTTGGTTATATCTGGCGCATTGTTCCCTCCAGATCATCTCCCGTCGGAAGCTGGACTTGTCTGTGTAGATCACAGAGGCCCATTGCTGACGGTTCCAGAAACAGTGAGATGTCTAGCAGCATAAGCATGTGATAATACCCTTTCCCTCTATTTGATCCTCCACCAGCCTAACGAATTAGGTAAACGATTTTTTTCATAGGCACTGCAAGATTCTCCTGGATATTGTCATCAAAACTGCCTATAAGAATTGAAAATCAATAATTAAGCACAAAACTGACTAATCAGTTCTTTAAAATAATACTGGTAGCTATTTTTTTCGCTTACGTTTTCTTAAAGTTTGTTCGTTACTATCATGCATATAAACAAAGAATTTTAATGTCACTGCTATTTTTTAATGATGAAGAAAGAGAAACGTGATGTACCTTAACTTTTGGAGGTCAGTATATTTCCTAATTTTCATTTTTAAAAGCTTTTTTTATATTCTAATATCACTTTAAATATGCATTATTAAATACGCATGAAAACGTTTCGAAATCTGTTTTAATTTGTTTTCTCTAAAAATCTGTATTTTTCCACAAAAGAAATCAGTAACTTTCAATCTAAGAAAATAATATATTAAAATTTGTTCATAACTAAATTAGATTTTTTTACTTAGTTTCGGTATGCATTCACTTCTAAAACATAATTAATTTCGTAAAGTTTATTTGCAAAAGTATTCCGCTTTTAAAAAAAACATATTTAGACGTCAACTACATATTTTGACGTACACCATAGGCCCAAACTTAATAGTCCAAATACAGCCGTCATTTTAAAATTTAATGAAAATTTCCCTTTGAATTGTTTTTACCCAAAAAAAGGTTTAAGTTTGTTTCAGTTAGTATTCCAGATGGCCAATAATCATTTTCCCAGGCATGAAAAGAAACCCAATTATTGCGAAGAAAACACTTTCTAAAGAACTGTCATTTCAAATGGTAGAGTGAAAAATGAGCTTTCCTTTTCAATGAATACACTCATTAGATGCACAGCAGTAAAGAAGCAGTCCTTGGAGTAAATCACTGCACCGTTACGCATAATCTTCCGCGGTTGCGATTTTAAAGTCGCTGTTTTCTTATACTTAAAGGGTTTTAAAAATATTTGGTAATTGATAAAAAACAAAGTACAATTCATTTAAACAAGAAAAGAATATAATAAACTTTAAAAAATGTAAGCTAAATAAATAAAAATAATATATAAAAAGTCTATTCCTACTTAGGTCAACAAAGAAAATTTTTATTTTAGTTCCTTTTTATTAAATAATTACAATTGTTGTCGTTCTTGTGTTCCGCTTTACAACGGAAGAAGGAGTGCAGCAGCTTCTGAGGATATAGACCCCTGAGCACCCAAAGGCAGAAGTCTGACTTCTAGCTCACACACGTCACAAACCCTTTTGACGGAGTGAACTTCGTTCATTCATCCACAGATCGTAATTTAGATCTGGAATAGAGAGCGATTACCCTAGCTCAGTATCCGCAATGGCATTTCTCTTGACATGTGACCATGACAGATTTAACGCCCACCACATACACATACACAGACTTCGGCTGACTGGTTCGAACTCACAGCCCAAAAGATACAAATCCAACGCCCTACCATCCCGGCCTAAGAATTACAATTTCTATAAATATTCGATCAAAAAGTTATACTAGCGTTGAAATTTCAACGCCAATCAAGGATGCATCGCCAGTTGAGGTAACGCAGTACAGATTAGAAATTTTTAATTTTCTTGATTCTGTATTTTTTAAATTCAAAAGTGCTTCAAAAGGAAGCCGAAAAATTGATTAATTATCGATGTTTAATTTTAAATGCATCAAACATAAAGGAAATAAACAGAATCGTTTGAAATAATCAGCTGAAGACATGCTAAGCCTAACCTCATTGGTGAGGGAGAAAAACAAACTGAATTCGTTTCTTATTTGGCGATGGGAAAATGAAGATTTTTGTCCAGAAAGTTAGTTTTTAATTAATTAATAAAAAATTAACGAATTAATATTTGAAAAAACTGTATTAACATCATATGTCATCCACTACAAGTTTTAAAAAAGTGAGTGGATGAATAAAAAGTATTTTATTAATGATTGAAAATTTGTAAAATTTGTAGATTATATATATATTATATATATATATATATATATATATATATATATATAGGAAGAGTGTGAGTTAATAGTAGGAATTGAATAAAGATGTATATAACGTGGCAAAAGCAAAAAGAGGAGTGATTAACAGTTCGTTTAACACCTCAAATTTGAGCTGAGAATAAAATATACACCAGAACTCCAACGGATTTTTTCTATTCGAAATGGATCTTTTCTACCAAAATCTACTTCTATAGCGACCTAAACAACTAGCCACAAAGTTCTCGTGGCTAACTAACTAAATAACTAGGAGTGACGCTGGAGTCAGCCCGACGGTTTATAAAGGTGTTAAGATTCCATCATTTGTTGTTATTCTCTCAAACTTTTGGAAGATCTATATTTATCTTCCAGTTTTATCTTAACGGTTAAATAGACTGATAGAATATAAAAATATTGTCCAAATCATAGAAGAATTTCTTTCTGTTATTCTGATTGTACACATCTAAATAATAATAAGTACCCCCTCCACCGAAAAGTAATCATGTAATCCTTAAACCATGCAGTTATGCTTTCTTGATTATATATATTTTAAATTTAAATCAGACTAAAGAAACGCAGAAATATAATTTGACCGTCAAATTTTTAATCTTTGAATTCAAATACGATAACCTGCGTTATTTCTATAGATATTTCAGAAACTCTTTTTAAACAGCTTTTAGCATTTTTCTTACTACATCCATTACAGGAAATTGACATGTAAAAATATTAATGCATATTCTTTATATTTTAAAATGACAAAAGCATTTAATTTAAATATTTAAAAATAGGCAGCGGAGTCTTGCGTCCAGTAACACATTTCAGTTACAAAAATCTATAGTAAATAAATATGATATTACTAGCAAATCCCCAAACGGGAAGAATTGTTAAGTTTTATTGGGAAATAATGTAAATCTGCTCATAGCAATAGTAAACTTCTAAGTAGTGTTGCTGAATTCGACTTTTAGTATATATTTTATCAAGCATTTTTACTATATGTGTAAATCTAACTTTCTTGATTTGTTACTATGGATCAAAAAACCATAAACTTTTGAAGTCTATTCTGAGTTATTACAGCTCGCATATAATTTTTAACAATTCAAAATATACGAAAGCTTATTTTTCGTTCATATGTCGACACTGTCAGAATTCATGCAATTTTTAAATTTATTCATTTCGTAAAAACTCGAGAAATGTACTGTAGTATTTATAATAATATTTTCGATTTAAATGCATATTGCTTCCTTTGAAAACTCAACTTTTCAAATAAAAAGTATTAAACAAATTCTTCATATAAACATATGTATTCTTCAGATGAATTTTTAAATTTTACGATTTGCTGCAATACAATTGATGAAAAGTAACGATATCGTTTGTTATCGAAACCTTTGGCGAGTATGTTAAAACGATTTTATGCTTAACAGCACCTGGGACTGAACTATCTATGTGAGCACAATAAATTGTGCAACATTTCTGGAGAGATATTAAGCGATTTACAATGCAGAATCTATACAAAACTTTTCTTTAAAAAAAAAGAAAAAAATTTATCCACACGATATTTTACTTCGGAAGATATTTACAGTCGGAAAGGTTTATCAATCCAGACGAGAGGGGGGAAATAGGACCAAACCGGGTCCCCCAATAGAGGCCACCCCTGAAGGTAAGTTTCCATATTTATATTATTTATCACATCATTTTCGAATTCGAATACATTTTTCAGCATAGAATGTGTTTTCACAGCACAGTGTTAAAAGCGTAAATGAACAAAAAAATTTTAAAAAAATCCTTGATTTCTCTACGAATCGCTGTTTATTTCTAGGAAGTAATCAAATATGGGAAAAAATTCTGCAGAAAAAAGTGATTAGATTAAAACACAGAGTTTAATCTCAAAAAATGAGTAAAATACAAACATTCGGAAATTTTGATTTCAGATTAACTATTTAATCGTAATCGCGCATCGTAAAGTAAATAACTTGCAAAAGAAATGTTTGCATAAAACATTAAATTTTTTTTAATAATTTGTTTCATTTTTTATTTTTGCACTTTGAACAATACACAAACATCTGTACTATAAAATTGTTTTTTAACGAGTTTCTATTAACTTGCGTTTTTACTAAATCGACAGTTCTCTGGCCTGATATTTGACGGGTTTTTGAGTCTACAGTATATTCAATTGAAAAAATTCATAAGAAAGATTTATTTATTGAGCATAAAAAATTTGATGTATCTAGTATTTTCTTTCGATAACTTCTTTCTAGAAATCAATTTGAAAATTCTTTACAAATTGATATAATTTTTGTTTAAAAACATATGTATTTCTAAACTTAAACCTATCACTGCTGTTCAAAGAAAATTAAGAACCCAGTTCAAAGGAAAAACACTACGCCGAAATTTCATTTCCAAATCGACGAAAAAGATTAAAGAAATCAGGCAAAGGGAAAAAAATACTTTCGCTTCCACCGAGGTCAAGAGTAGCAACTAGAATTGAATCAAAAATATATCAAATGTTGTAATTTGTTTTACAGATTCTCTCTATAACAAATGCTTATAAATTTATAATGATTTTACACAAGCCGATTTCAACAATTGTACAACTATCGCCCATAAACTTTTGTATAATCACAATTAAGCATAAGATTGAATAAGTAATTATTTCTAAGCGTTCCTCGATTTTGTATTATGTTTCGGTATTTAATTTGCATTCAGTCATGTAAAATATATAAATGTGCATGTGGTTGCGTCTGCGTTTATTTACTATAAGCAAAAATAAAATGATTACAATGTTACGCCATAGTTTTAGAATTCCTATATTTTATGTTTTAAAATATTTTAAAACCCTAAAATCTGATTAGAAAAGCAATTATTTAATATTCATGATTCCAAATAACTGCCACTCTCGTCTCCCCATTTGGCACACATACGTAAACTTAAAATTTGAACTGAAAGAAAATTATTGTTATAAATTGCAATTAAATTATTTTCGGAAAATTGATTAAAATTAGAGAAATAGTTATACATAAATGAAATCTATATGACGAAATAGATAATTTTTTTGAATTTTCTGTCGTTGCAGAAATACTTTGAGAAATAATATGGTCCGAAGTTATGACGGGGAAAATTCATTTAACCCTCATTTCACCCTCCTTTAGGAAAAAGTAATAATTTTTAACTGCGTAGTTAACTATCCTAGATGTTAAGGAAAAGATATGCTAAAATTTGTTTGATTCCGTCCGGTGGCGTAGAATTGTATTAGACAAACAATCAAACATACAAAAGTTTAGTCAATTATATATATATATATAGAGAGAGAGAGAAAGAAATCTTACCTTTGTTGACAAATTCACTGTGAATAGCTAATAAGGTCTGTGTAGTTTTAAGATGCATCCATAAGTTCTTTTTACATAAACAGTGCATTTAAGTAAATTTCAGACTATAGAGAAGAAATAATAGTTTTATAGATCTGCCCTCATAGAGGTTTCATGAAGGGAATCTGGAATAGAAAAAAAAATTTCTACTTTCAGAATTTTAAATACATTTCTAAGAAGTTTATCAATACTTTTAGTTTAATAATTAAATCAAAGCAAAAATTAGCGATCATATTTTAACACGAATTCATAATCAAATTAAGCAAATAAAAAATGATGTTCGAGGGATGACAATGTAAAACATCTTACTTTCATAAACAAAACCAATGTATGATTTTCTTTAAATCTTGTTTTATTTCGAAATATATAGTTAATTCATACTTTTTTAAATTTGTGGTTAAACAACTCATATTACTCCCCATCAACTAGAACTCATTCTATTCCAGTTGGCGATGGAAAATATACTTTTAAAATTATTCGTGAAAATACAATCAACAAAAAAATAACAATTATCACGATTTAATGTTGTTCTATCAATCATTAAACTGTTATTCTGTTCGGCTAAATATAAAAGCCTTTCTTATTTTAAGTAAAAATTTGAAACCCGTATATTTTTTCTTCGTTATTTTATCGGAGAAAATTATTTTTTATATTATACATTACAACATTTTGCTAAAAAATTTAATCAGTAAAATATATATTTTTTAATTTCAATGGTATCAAAGATCCATAGGAAAATGTAGAAAAGAAGACAAATTCACTTTCCTTACATAATTTTGGATAGAAACTTGGAGTCAAATTGATTATGCTTTACATCATCTTTTCTAAATATGGAGTCAACCTGAAGTTTTGGGTTTTAAAAATCATCTGTTAAACAGGAGAAACAGACAGTTCAAGATTATATCAAGTTCAGATATGTGTCACAATTTTTAAACAATATAACTTGAAAAAAAATGGGGTGAGTATTTGCCTTGCCTAGAGACGGCAAAACTTTTGAGTGAAAGGAAGAATGAAAATATAATCTCATATGCCTCATAATATGCGCAGAGTCCAAAACATATTTAAATTAATCGAAACACCTCGCTACCTTTCTGGAAACTTAGTTAAACCCTTCGCATACAATGACCTGTCTGACAGGAGCATCAAATAGTTTTGAATATACTTGGGATTTCTCTTATTCGGAATCCAAAAGTTGGTACAGAAGACCGCTTCAGAGAAAACAATGAACCATAAATAGGAATAATAGCCTCATTATACAGCAGGTGACAATCTAGGTTCTTTATTTTATAAAGTTAGGAAAATAGAAAGGCTCTGACGTCTCAGTGCTAAGGAGGGTGATCGCTTAAAACATGAACTGTATAGACTGATGAGGCTCTAAATTCTTCAGTGGACATGTGTAATCCCTGATTATAAATGGTATCTAACGCTTTCGGATTGGATCTGGTCGCGGAACTACATACTGGTGCCTCATAATCGAAATTTGAGCGATCACCGGATCAATAAATTTTCGTTAATGATATTCAATCCCCACCCAAAGAAGTGCTGGACAGTACTTTATAATATCCAGTTAAAAATACACTTTCTTTACAAATTATTATTACGAGGTCGAAAATTATCTAATGCAGCCCTTAAAAATTTAAAATCATTGGAACTAGAAATAACTGATCCATCTAGATGAATTTCTAAGCTAGGATGAAGGCCATATCTTTTACAAAAATACATGGCAACTGTTTTCGGGGCAGAAAAGACAAACCTATTTTTTTCTGCCAAACTAATCATGGCATTAATTCCCGTTTGTAGTTTTGATAAACTCCATGTTCTTATTAGCGAAATGTGTCTGGATATGTCTACAAAAAAATGAAGTATGTCCACATACGTAAATATAATGGAATAAAAGCCATTAATTTTCATAATAAACAACAAAACAGTCAGCCCACTACCCTGAGGAACTCTTTCACGTTGAGTAAAAGTATCTGACAAAATATCTCCAATGAGGACGTGGAACAACCTTGTTTCTAAAAGGGTTTTTCAAAAGATCGATAGATTAACTTTTAATCCTATGCTAATTGAATATCTTAAAATACTGTATCTCCAAGTGCAATCGTTAGCCTTCTACATATCAAAAAATATTGACTTAGAATGTTTTTTTAATCTACGTAAGTTATCCTAATGTCATTTCTGATTGTAGTAAGTTATCTAGTGTACTTCGTTTTTTGCGAAAGCCGTTCTAGAAAAGAGATAACCAGTTGTTGTTATATCTAAAATAAACATCAATCTAGCCATAATCCTGCGATTCAATAGTTTATTGACATAATTAATGCTATAAATCTGTAATTACTAGAGAACCAAGTTTACCTTTCCAGATTTGGGAATTTGAACTATTATGTTTTTTTCTAGGAGGAAGGAAACTCTTCTCAGTCCAAATTATACTAAATAGGGTTAAAATAATGTACAAAGAGGATTCATTGAAGTGTCTGAGCATATTATTATGATTTTTGTTCGGCCCTCGTCATGCGTAATGGGATTTATGTAATATTTATATCAATTCATTAACATTAAAAATTGAGTTGTATTCTTCTTCATTTGAAGGTACAAAATCTAAAACTTGTTTTTTCATATCTTCTCATAAAAACAATAAAAAAAATCTTAGCATCGCTAGAATAAAATTTTTCACTTGAAATATCCAAAATTGATTGCCCTAAAACAGCAGTAATCTCTTTCGCATCGAAAATTATTTATCAGTCGTATTTTAAAAATGATGCTTTTTGCAAGTCACTAAGATCCAACTTTTTTTTTTACTTTATTACAAGACTTTTTAGAAGAAATGTGCCCATTAATTAAATTTATAAATGAATGCCAGGAATTATTTTAACTGTTTCATCGAATTTTTTAAATTCGGCGTGAATTTTTTAAAAATGTGATTAAATTTTGAGAAGTTGGATACCTTCTAAGAGTATTTCAAGCTTTGTTTAGTTTTTTTCTGGCAATTTTTCCCATTGATCATTCTCCCATGGCTTGAAAAAATTTGGTATCTTCTTTGATGTTTTGGAAATGCTGGTATACACGACTACAATTACAGTCTGTTATTCAGTGTACTGTTAAATCTACTCAATTGCTAACCAGAATGTCTGGGATTAGCTCCTTTTTAGGAATTAAGCAGCGACCAATCTACACGATTTAACATATTATAATTGCTTGGTCTCCGATTGAATGTAAAACTATTTCAATTGCATATTAGTAAAAAGGGAAAATGGTCACTCTTATGGATATTGAGCACAAAGAGAACAACTCTATTTTAAACCAAAAGATGGAGAACATATTGAACGATAAATATGCAAGTAGCTAGATGAAAATGTGTGTGACTATATCATTTAACAAAGACAAAGATCATCTATGAGTCTTTCGATTTGCCATAACATAACATTTACATGAAAATTTCTCCAGATAGTATTACAGCTATTAAAATCCCTTATAAAAAAGAATATTCAATCTGTTGTTATAGCAATTTGTTAAAATTTCTATTTTTACCCACACCTTGGATGGAATTAAAAAAGCCAATTGCTACAAGAACATTTCTCTGTATTTTTTGCTGCAGTTGCTATAAATACGAGTTTAAATCAACAGAATTAGAAGACATATGGTAGGAAGTGAGATATGCAATTCCTCCAATAGCACAGGAACTCTGCACAATTTTTTTTTCTCTGGACAGCGTAACTCTTTAAATGTATATGTAGAGGGCAGTAAATAGGTTTTTTAAAAACCTAGACATCCTGCTAGTAGTTAACTCTATGCACACTAAAGTCGTGGCAATTCTGTTGGAATAAATTTGTATTTGTCAGTTGGGCTTTCTAAAAAATTTGGATTTGAAATAGTTGTGCTGGTTTTAAATTCATTGCTCAATTCCGTTTCACTAAGAGAAGCATCTAAGGGATGAATTTCTAATTCTGTATATCTAGCTTGAGAGTTAGAGCCCAATTTTTTCCTTATTTTATTTGTTTTTGAATGGGTTGGCTATTATTTTTCCCCTTTTACCTACTTATTATCGATTTCAAAAAATTCTGTTTTTGGATAGCATTTCATTCTTTTCCAGTTCTATGTTTCTTAGTTTTTTAGAATTTCTAGTCAGTCAACCATTTTAATTAGGACATACTCATCAATTGTTGTTGTTAGAAAAGGCTTTAGAACTACCATTTGTGAAAGAGGTCTGGTTGAGCAATATTAACGTCCCATTTTAAAGTAACACTAGGGCTATTTTGGAACCGACCTCGTAATTTTGAAACGCAATCAGATGACGAATTTGAGAAAGAAGAAAATTTGAAACTGGAAACTCTTCAATGCGGCACGTATGAAAGATTATCTTTTGGGGTTCTATTTTGCACTATTTTCCTTCATTCTGTGAATGAAATATCACGAGTGAATTTGATAGTCTGAATTAACTTCTTCAGATTTTAAAATAAGATATAAAGAAATAAGATAGATGGATACTACCGCAATCCCTTTTGTGCATGAAGTATTATAATGACCTTAATGTTGTTAAATGTTATGCGGACCCGACAGCTAGCCCGGAAGTAAATGAACCTCTTATGCTTGAAACACTATCCCCTTTTCCTTACCAAGATGTACCAAAGATGTGTTAGACTTTACATCATGATGTTGGAACACAATTTGCAATTCTCTTATAATTTGCCATTTCTGGACACTTTTCATGAATTGCATTCCTCAGTTTGATGAGTTGTTCAACAAAGGTATTTGAATGAACTATTAGATTGCTTGATAGAAATTCGAAGAGTAAAATTCCTTTATAATTCTATCAAGCTAACAGCATAATATTTGTTTTGGTGAATCTCAGTTTTTTCATTTGTTTGGGCTAGATCACCCTACTTCGTCTATGACCTATTTCGATTAAAATTGTTATAAACTATCCAATTTTTGTTGCCAGTAATAATTCATTTCAGAAATGAATCAATACCATCGCGTTTCAGAAGCGAAATGTAAATGCATTTTGCACATTACGTCAAATAATAGGCCCCTTCCGAATAATAAAAGGGCTCATAAATCGATTTCCCTAACAAAGCCAAACTGTTTTTATTTTATAATGCATGTTTGCGATGCATTTAGTGTCTCTGTAATCTCATGTCTTCAGCTACGATAATCGAAATCGATAATGATCTTGATATGACTCATCTACTTTAATTGGCAGCCAGATCGCTATTTTTTGAGTCAAAAAACAATAGAATGAAACTTGGCATATCAGTTTTGACGCAGACTTTCTTTCACGGTTTCATTCTCATAAACGGAACGTAACTTCTTATGGGCTTGCGATGCATTCCTGCTTTTTCAGAAATAATACTATAAAATATATTTTAAAAGTTCATTTTTTACTTCTATTTTTAAATTAGTATAGAAAACTAATCTAAAACCATCCATCAAGAAAATTCGCAATCAAATAGTTAACAGGCCAATGCAAGTTATAAATTTTTGATGCACAGCATACCAACTATTGGGATAAAAGTTTATCTTTTTATTCTCTACCCTATTGAATATTGATGGAATAAAAACTCAAATATAAAGAAATTACCATCCCACATATCAGTTTACTCGACAAAATTTAATATAAAATACAGAAAATGATTTAATAACAACTTGCCACACTTTACATGAAATACAAATTAATTAGCTTTTTCTGAATTTAGATTTTGAAAAAAATTTAAGCAAAATGTTGAATTTCTTAGACTCTTCAATTATTAATAAGTACAGATTAGATGTAAAATTTTTAAGACAAACTTTTTAAACCAAACTTTTAATAGTAGAAGAATAAGTTTCATTTATTTAAGCCGGAAAATGAATCATACCTTTAGGACAATATAACCATTTCAAATTGCATCAAATATAAGCTTCCTCAACGTAATTTGTAATCGAAAACATTACTTTAAATTGAGAACAAACGTTCAGAATTGTAATCTCGATTTTTATGAGTCAACTTAAACCATACCTAAATCTTAATATTTAATGATAAATATTGGCATGAATGGGTTAAATAAAAATTCATCGCTGTATTTTCAAAAGTAGCGCATATTACACAAGTAAATTTATTCTTTCAGACATTTGATTTCATCCTTAAAATTTCCTTTTGTAAAGAAAAACATAAAAATTCAATTTTCAAAACAGCATCAACAAATTATAATAAGTGGTGCAGTGGCTTCATCTTTAGTAAACAATACTAAAATGTAACTTCTGTGCGATTTTAATAACTCTTCTGTTCATGATTCTAACAATTCCTATTTTAATTAATATCACTTATTCAAATGTGAAATCGTAGAAACTTATGATTCCAGATTTAAAAAAAACAAACTCATATCCATATTTTGAGAAAGAAAAACACAACCACTGTTATGCTTTGTTGTGTAAACAGATAAGATGAGAGAACCCAAAGAAAAAATCATATATCTTGATATCAGTGGCATAACCAGGGTAGTGCAGGCAAGGCAAGTGCCTTAACCAAACTAGAGCCAAAACTGTGGAATAGTTCAGTTGAATTTACTAAAAAAATACTTGTTTTTACTCTTTTTTTCCAGAGCTAAAATAAAAGATTTTAAAAACAAAAAGGATTTTTTTTCTTTTATTTTGACGTTTCGGCTTATTCAATTATCTCGATTAATTCCCGAGTTCAAGCTATTATTTAAGTTCTGTGAGCAAATATTGTTTCTGAAATAGACAAGCGAACAATAAGAATTTAAAAATATTTTATTGATTAATAAACAAAAGCAAATGCATCTCCATAATAAAAGTGCATCTTGAGATAATATTCGATAAACTAAATTCAACTTAAAATATGATTTCATGTAAATGAGGGCTGAAAGTCACATTTCTATCCATACATCTTCAGGAGAAAATTACTGCAAAAAGTCCATTTCTAAGAAAACCACGATGCATCATATAGAACTAGAAATCGTTAAATTAAAATTATTCATCGAAAAAAAAATCTTCGTAAGCCAAATTTTTGTGGCAACTAAATGCAAATATGGTGAGTTGGAACATGTTTAAGAACTGGATGCGTTTATGGTGAAACTTGTCCGAAATATAATCAAGAAGGTCACAAACAAGCTTATTGTAAAAATTCCCCTAAACGCATTAATTACTCTGTAGAAAATGGTAAATTTGAACTAGACAGGAATATAAACCACAGTTCAAAGGATCTGATTGCCTTGCCCACCCAAAGGAAGTCCAGTGCCTGTCCAAGTGAGCACAGTATGTTTAGCATACTTTTTTCAGAAATTAAATGTTTTCATCTTAATTTTCATCATGAAGTTGTGGCAATTAAAAAGTTCAAAATATGAGCTTATTGCATGTAAGAAATATCAGATCGTCATTGTCCTATCGATGTCACTGCAAAAGCCAAATTTTTCACTTGTAACTGTTCAAACCTTAGAGCGATTATAAACGTGTACAGTACCATACTTCCAACCGTAAAAATCTGTTACGAACAATATCATTATTATCACCACCCTGATTCAAAATCAATCAATACTCATCATCTCGATTTATTGCCCTCCCTCAGAAGATCTTGAGAGTACACTTATTAAATTTGAGCGTTGCCTTCAGATTAAACACAGCAGAGCAAAAACTGCAAGTGCTTTTAATGTCAAGGGTGAAGTTTCGATGATAAGGTATCGGCTGAGCCGTAAGGTTTCATATTTGAGACCCGATTCCATCGAAGAGCCGTCGTGTAAAGGGATCAGTTGCACGTTAAATCTGTCATGGCTAAACGTCCTCCCACTGGTGTGGTGTGGAGAGGAGGTTACCATCTCAGGTGTCGTCTGACAAAGGTTCAAAATTACGAGGTCAGTCCTAAAATAGACCTAGTGTTGCTTTACAACGGGACGTTAATAAAACTAAACTAAACAAGTTTCGGATAGTAATCGGGAAAACGATCGGGGGAGAAGTCTCCTTGATTTTGTTCTGTTCGAAAGGTCTAATTATATAAATGAAGAAAATGCTCCTCCCATATTTGATTTATCAAAGGCTCCTTCCTGGATTTATGAGACAATCTAAAACAAAATTCTCACTGTAAACATTTTCAAATGGAAAGTGGACACAGAGCCTACATGCAGTGACCACATTTGTAGTAGTTTTTCTTTGTATACATGCTTTTAGTTCTTCCGTAAAAGAAAAAGAATGCACAACTTAGACATCTTAAATTTCGCTCAATCCTATGAAGAAAAAAAAACCTTGATATTTTTAAAGAAGGTCTATTGAATTCAATTTCTACATTTTATAATTTATTATTAAACAATTTTAATAATTCGAAATTAGTATTATTTCCTGTTTCTATTTTAAAAATTTCAAAACCTCGAAATACAACTTTATTTATTGTTATATACCGCTACTATTATTTTATAAATAACTAGCTGGTACTTGGTGCGTTGCTGAAGTATCTTACGAAATTTGAAATAGGTATCTTGTTTATTTAGGAATAATAGAAAGAAAGATTAAAGAATGATACGAATCATTCATATCGTTCAATGAAATTAAATGAAGGAGAAGCATAAATAATTTTATATTATATATATATATATA
>JAOUZG010033074.1:6142829-6192391 GCA_026289955.1 Argiope argentata
AATGGTCTCAAATAAAACAAAGGCTGTTTGGAACACACACTTGAATTTTAGATTGTTTGAATAATATTTATGAATGTGTGGTGCCTAAATTCTGATCGCTGAAGTATTATTTTTTGTATCACGTGCATCAGCGGAAATGCAAGATTTATTATTGTGATTTTAAAAAAAGATTATCCTCGCTGACTCACTATATTTCCGCACTTTTTATGATGTTTCTAAATATTTTTAATTATATGTTTTTTCGAGTTGGCAACCAAAAATTGCTTTTAAAAATTAATGTTTACTTTGTTTCTGTTAATAAAGTTTTTTCGTAGAGTCGATGTTATTCCAAATGCTTTAACTGACTTAATTCTCTAATATGTGTGCATAACATCAAAAATATCTTTACAAATGTAAAAATTATCAAAATAATTTTGTTAGCGATTATTGTTATTTTTACTTCATTTTCTTTTGCAATTTTTTTTTCAATATTGTACAGAGTATCTCCGCAGTAACATAATTCTAGTTGCTCATTTTTAAAACAAAAGGGATTTATACAATTCAAAAGAAGTAGAATAAATTTCTATTTTCGGTTGAGGGTTATCAGTTCATAATGACATTTTTGGCAAAGGGTATCAATTGTGATCTGATCACGTTGGCAATTGAAATGGGGGAGGAACCTAAATCTGATATGATGGTATATGGGCTAAAGTCATTAATAACTAGCAGTCAGGCTTATGAAGAAGAATTTATAAAAGTCTTACTAGAAACGATAATATCTCCTCGGAAAGATAAAGAGAAGGAGAAGGAGATGAAGTTGCAGATGGAAGCAACAAAGCAAAAGAAAGCGAAGCAAATGCAAGTAAGGAAGCGAGAAATGGAATACGAATTGGAAATGAAAAGAATAGAAGCTGGAATGGCTGAATCCAACTTTAATTCAACTGGTGGAGGACAATATCCTGTCAATCCGCAGCTAGAAATTGCCAAGTCCATGCCAAAATTCGATGAAAAAGAATGTGACATCGTCTTGTATATGTCTTTGTTTGAGAGGCAAGTGAAGAGATTAAAAATTGATAACGGGAACTGGGTATCCTGTTTAATTCCTCTCATGCCTGCAGAGATTGGAGAATTTTTTTAAATTTTGAATATGTGAAGGAAATTTTGATGAAGAAATTTAAATTGAATGATGAGGGTTTTCGCCAGAAATGTGTGCAGCATCAAAGAAGTCCAGAGAAAAGTTGGAAAGATTTCGTTTATGAAGTAACCAATTACTTTCAAGGCTGGATAAATGCTTTGAATGTCACGGATGTGGAGGGACTGAAAGATTTGATCATTACGGACCAAGTAAAGAAGAGAGTTCCACAAGAAGTTCGTGATCATTTTGTTGCGTGGGGGATATTAACCGAATCCCAAGATTTAGCAGACAAGCTAGACGAATATGAATGTGTTCGAAAAGCTTATCGGAGACAAATAAATCCAACTTCCAAGTATCTTCAACAAACGAATGTTAGAAGCAACGTTTTTAACCGTGATAACAGGGACTATAAGGGTAACCCTAAACAGATGAGACAAGATTTAACACGGAATCAATACGAACTGAAACCCCATACAAAGTTTACCTTCTACTTCTGTGGAGCGGTCGGTCATGTAAAGAAATTCTGTCCAAAACTTTTGAAAACGAATTCAGATCAAGACAGTAGAAGAAAGGCAAATATCCATATAACAGTTGTGGATTCGGAATTGGTCACTAAAGAAACAGCAGTATTTGCTAAAGTGATGTCTCACAGGCGACCTTCTCTTCATAAAGGTCTTTGTAATCTAGAAAAGATACGCATAAGTGTGAACGGAAAGCCTGCAACAGCTCTAATCGATTCTGGCACTGAAATAACTGTAGTCAGAAGAGATGTATTAACGGGATTTCCCTATTGAAGATAAGTCTTCAATTTACATAAAAGGTATATTTGGTCCAGCTGAAAAATGTTCTCTTGTCAATATTCCGATGGGTATCATCGTTGGTGAAGGCGGAAATATGATTCACCAAGAAGTGTTGTATGCAGTTGTTCCTACTCTGGTGGATGATGTGTTGTTGCCCCCAGAAATAAGGGACAGGCTGCAAGGTGTTTAAGAAAATTACGTCTTTAATATTTCCGAAGATAATATAGAAGCGAAGAAGGTTAAGAATAGAGAAATCACCAATGAAACAAGAGATGACAACCCAATCTGGTTGGAGAAGAAATAAAGGCGTTATCTGTAGAGAATTCAGAAAAAAATACTAAAGAATTATCACGGTCGGACGAATTTCTAAAAGACCAAATGGATTGTCCAGATCTGGAATATGCTAGAAAATGTGCGAATAAAAAGTCCGGATGATTTTATTTCCATAATAAATTCCTGTTTCACAAAGAAAAAGTTTTAAGTGAGTCAATTGCCCAGCTAGTTTTGCCTAAGAAGCTTAGACTTGAAGTGCTAAGGTTAGTCCACTGTTCAGTATTCCGAGGTCACGTGGGCGCAAGAAAAACTGCTGAAAGAATAAGGTATTCCTTTTTATTGGAATGGGATATCGAAAGATATTAGAGCTTTTTGTCAACAGTGCAAAGAGTGTCAACTGACAAGGTGATTTTCACTGAAAAACGTTAACTGTGTCCATATGTTTTATGGTAAATTTTCCTCTCCTTAATATTTACTTCCCGCTCTGAATTTATCTTTCGAGTCTTACAACATCCTCGGCAAAACATCGGAACCAATGTTGTAATGATGTTTTCTGGTGACCATTATACTTTTTTTTCTTTTTCAATATTTTAAAAACTCCCTAGTTTTCACACTACACACTTATACCAAATTGAAGAGTATAAAATTCATTATATTTTCAAACTTTTATTTTTCTTGAAGTTTTGATATTTTTTCAAATAGAGGTTTTAAACTACTTTTCAGTAACGTACAATACAAGTTTGATAGTAGTTTCTGGGCAGTATCTTTTGCCCTCTACATCATGAAATCGTCAAGTGAACCAACAAGGAAAAAAATCTTTTGATAATTACTTTCACTGAAAAAAATGCATAATCACAACATCATTTGTTAATATTTTATTAGTTTTTACAGTTTCCAAAAGTTTTCGGACTCCCTATATTTTTGCAATTTTCACCTACTAAACGTTTTTTGGAACCCTATGTTGTATTGTGGCTCTATATCCTCTTAATGTCTACCATCACCCCTCTGAATTTGTCGATCGAATTCGGTAATACCCTGTATACATAATGATGGAAATAATATATAATAATTCGAAGCATTCAAGTTCAAGTTTTATATCTAACATACATTTACTCGAATATTAAGAGAAAAGATAAATGAATCATTTTTACTCATAAGATGTGAATTCCTTTAAAAAAGAACGTCCATTTAAAAGAGAGAACCACTAACCGATAAGAGAGTTTATATGTTATATGTTATTTCTGTAGACTCATAGTCATCCCTTCGTTCTTTTCTTAGTAAATTTTTAATTATTTATACAAATTATCAATTTTTTGTAAATACGTGATTTTAACTTACTTCATTTTTGCACTATGATACATTTGCACAGCTTTAATCTGAACTGACAATAATTATAAAATTCTAATAGTTAAAAATTTTGAATATTGATGATAACTCAATATTGCTTGTCTTACATTAAGAATAGCTACATTTTCCATAAACACAATATTTTTTCAAATTATAAAATTATTTTACAATTATTGAATGTAATTATGAATTCTATGGTGGTAACATTTTCTGCAATCAGAATATTTATAGACAATCTTAAGATAAAGAATTTTAAAAACATGAAAGTTGCTTAAATTTATAATTTGCAAAAATTTATATCAGTCAAATTCATATTCATGTTAAGAAAAATGATACATTTCCTCCCGATGCATTTTTGAGATGGATTTACGAATTCACCTTTTAATTTTTGTTAGATGTTTCTTGATGTCTATCAACCCCACCCGGTTTCCAAAAATGAGTAATTTCTGCGATAACACTCTTTTATTTTACTTTAAAACAATTTTGCTTCATTTAAAACTAACCATTGTTAATTAATCGATCTTTCGGATTCATTTTGAAGTACTTTTGAATTAAAATAAAGGTACATTTCCATTAGGTGAGCGCAAGCAAAAAATTGTCAAAGAAATTTCGAGGATTTTTACATTACTTGGCAATTTTTCGCTTTAAAATCGCTGTAAGAAATTTTCAGAATTTTACAAATTTTGGCTATTTTTTACTTACACCCGTATAAAGTAAAACTTCCAAAATAAAACATAATGAAATAAATTTAAAAATTTTAATCCCTCAAACGATTTTGAGTAATTGGTTTGCTGTTTTGTTTTATTTCAGGTACATACTGTAAATAAATTGTTTTTAAGTGAGTTGTGAAAGCTAAACTTTGATACAACCATTTGGTGTTTTGCGGTGTTGGTAATTTTTCGGTAGCGCTTTATTTGGGTTTACATTGTCGTTATTTTTTTTATGTTATTGTAATTCGATTTTTCCTGTTCATTTCCTGCTGTGCGTATTCCTTTCGTCTAGTTAAAATATTTTCGATTAAATTTTTTTGCGGGCATTCCATTTCTCTGCATTTATTGATTTTCTTCTATATTTTCGTTAATTTGCTGTAGCGTTCATCGAAACCTTACGATTGGAAACGTTATTGATGCCGTTCACGCTACATTCGGCGATTTTGCTAAAATTTGGCTATAAACTTCTTTTTTTAGCAAAAATTAATTTCAACAGCATTATAATGACACGGTTTGATGACATTTTACATTGTGATTAAATCGCCAGTTCTCATATATATACATCAAAATTTCCTCGCGTACGAAGTCGCGGGTAAAAGCTAGTATATATATATATATATATATATATATATATATATATATATATATATATGATGAAATAAATAATGTGCATTGATGCATAATATCATTCAAAAAATACTTTATTTGAACCAAAATTATATGTAACACTGCAACGAAAATTTTCAATAACGAACACCGAAATTTGCAAAAAAAATTTAATCAGAATACACACTTATAATTATGCAATTTCAATGATGTAACAATACACGTAAATTAAACTTCTTTATGTAAAATGTTTTGGCAATGATGCAGAGACATACATTTGGAAGAAAAATATAATAAAAGTGCAAATACTAACCATGTGCAGTGAAACATAAATCACGTGAGGTAGATTTTGTCAACGTACCTTCAAATCAAAACATTAATACCCCTATCAACCTAACACTGTGTCATTTGTGGAGTCTCTGGAATGGCAATCCATTCCACCGCATCCATTAAAATGCATATTAAATATTACATTCTATTTTTATTGTAATTTGTAATTTTATTTTTAAAACTCACTCTCGTGCTGCGCAATCTAGTATCTACAAGTCGGAAGCAATACAAATGGTTTGATAAAATATTCTATAAAACGACGATTTCATTTTTTTGATGAAATATTAACAGTTCATTGTTGAAGAAAGTATTGTTATTAAAAATAGCCAAAGGCACAAATTTTGATGTGTAGTTGGTATAAAATTGAGAAAATGTTTCCCTAAGAGACGTGCAGGTTTTGCAGTTGTTCTTAATACAACATTAAAGTCGCCAATGGTTCAAAATTCTAAGAACGGTTATTTTGGAAACTTTCCCTGGCGTATCATTTGAGTATCACACAGCTTCTAAAAATCAGAGCATTTTGTGATAGCAATATATATCAAGGGATACCCGTTATTATAACCAGTTATACCAACTCATTTTGTACAAAGTAATATAGTGAACGGGGAATAACTTCTATACTAAAGAATTTAATCCATGTTTTTATAAAAAGAATATAAGGCTAAATGGCATTTGCATGACATATGAGTGAAATTTTGGACTTTTATAACGAATGATATATTTTTCACGACATATATGCATGTCGACCACACCCAAATGAAGATTTGGATTGATGTGTATACCCGTCGAGCGCAATTAACTGACTAAGCTGTGATATCTTGGAGACGTTGGTATTTAAATCCGTTACAGTCAATGACCAAACGGGATTTATATACATCTTTTACACTGACGTGCCAGAATAATTGGTACGCCAATCTAATATCGTGTGGAACTCCCAGGAGTGCCGCAGCACGGCGTGTCATGGATTCAACAAATTTGTGGAGATATTCTGTAGATAGATCACACCAACATTCCAGCATGGAAGTCCACAAAGACACGGAAGTGAGAGGTGATGGACATCTCTCAAGATCAACACACTGCAAAACATCCCAGATATGGTCGATAATGTTCATGTCAGGAGGATTAAGGGGCAAAGAGTGGGAAATAAATTCAGAGTAATGTTTCTCAAGACACTCAGTAGCTACTGTAGACCTATGGGGTGGCGCATTACCCTTTTGGAATTGTCCACGTCCATCCAGTATGTACACATGACATGAATGTATGCAGAGGATCAGAAAGCATGTTAAAGAACCACTGACTTGTTATGGTCGGGTTTACAAACATCAACAGTTCCATTTCATGCTAACTGCACCCTGCCCTTACCCTCACAGAACCTGCACCAGCTTGAACAGTTCCTTGTAGTCATGAAAAATCCATAGATTCATGGAGTTTCCTAATCCTCACCCGTACATCAGCTCTATACAAATGAGAACTTGACACGTCAGACCACAAAGTTTTTCCAAACATTAAGAGTCCAATGACAGTGTTGGTGAGACTAGGCAAGGCGCAGAGCTTTGTTTTTCTGTATTAGCAATGGTACATGAGATGATCTGCGGCTACGAAAACCCATATCAATTAGGTTACGTTACATAGTGTGTACACTGACTCTTGTTGATGAGTCTGCAATTAAATCCGCAACAATTTGAGGAAGTGTTGAATGCCTATCTCGTGTAACGATTCTTTTCAGGAGTCGATGATCCCAAATTATCACGACCGTTTTCAAGCCGCAACGCTGCCGGGAATTTTAAGTTTGACGAGAAATCTAGTCTTCTCCGCACACCCTAGAAATGGTCGAGCGCGAAAATCCAAATTTCATCTGTACTTTGGAAAAGCTGTGCTCCATCTCTCTCGGCCAAAAATTAGTATACGTTAAGTAATCACTTACATTTTATAACAAGCCATTATAACAGCAAGAATCGATGTAATAGCCTCCTCAGATACTTGTTGTCTTATATACGCACAATCGACCACATCGTGTTACGCTTATTGATTGAACAACTCCATTATTTGCATACGACCAGTTTTTCTGGCTCTTCAGTGTATTTACATTATCTTGATTAAAATAATATTTGATCTGAACACTTAACTATTTACAATAAAGAATTTTCAAATACACCCCCATTTCCCTCTAAAAGCACCTTTCTTTGTTTCGACATCCAAGGAACTGCCGAGGTCATTTATCCCGGTTCCTTACGTCATTCCTACTCATATTCCTACATTATTCATATTCCTACCTCTTACTCTTCACTTAAATGCTTACAACAAAGGGGAAACGGCAGGAGAGAGAAATTTCATTTATCTGGTATGCAATTAGGGAACGTCAAAGCACTACTATTTCGTTTTTATAAGTTCATCTTAATTGTGTTCAACTTTTTTTTAAATTAAAGATTATATTATTTTGAGACACTCCACTTTACCTTGAGATTAGGGATTGCAATATCGGTGTACCCAATATCGGTATTTTGAGCCATTTGTACAATTTTGTAATACCGGTAGTCACACGTTTAATAACCTCCGCGCTGTTGCGTATGCGTTAAGATACATTTTTCAATGAAGATTCGCAGTTTTATGAGACGTACACATTACAGATAATTAGTAATACAGAAGGGAAAAGGTACTAATGCACAGTTAAATATTAATAATTATTAATATAAAGAGTATAAATATTAAATTATGAAGAATAAATGAAAATTTTTGTTCTTTAATTTTTGTAATTACTTTTTTACAAAATAATAATTATCTTTTTTATATTAAAATATTTCTTTTTTTATATGTTATTAAATTCTATTATCAAGAAATCAAAATATAATACAGAAATCAGCTATATCCAAAACCATCCGACAATAAATCGATTTACTTGAAAATTATATACTGCTATATAAGTTATTTTATGATATTTACACTCTCTAATAAAACTGGCAAATAAAACAAAGAAACACCTGTGTTTTCTTTCTTTTTCTAAAATTTCTACTACTGGTATTAAAACTGACATCCCGGTATTAAACTCTATAAAATAAGGAATACCGGTATTGATCCTTTGGTCCGATATTACAATCCCTATTTGAAATAAAAGAATTCAAGAAAATTTAGTTTCATATATATATTACAAGATATTTTACATAAAAAGTAGCCATTTTTCCTATAATTCTCAACAGACGAATAAGTATCTATAGCGAAATGTCCGATAATCTCATAAAATTTAGCACCTCGTTTACGATGTAAATAGCAATGCTTTAAGAAGTTGAAGAAGGAATGTATTTTAAAGTAATATTATTAGTATATTTTCGATGGTGCCCCAAATATTTTGTCTTTTTTGAACTACTAAGTTTTCGATCTTTCGCAGTGTATCCTTAATGGCAATGTAATTTACAACTACTACTATCTTTAATACAAACATTTCTTCGTATTTTTCTTCCCTCTAATACCTGAAGACAAGAAATAGCAACTAAATCATATATATATTATTCTGCTACATTTAGAGTCCCGCATGTTTCAATAGAATACCCTAATCACACTTATGACATTTTATAAATTTGCATGATTAATATTGGTATTTTCTTTAATTAGAATTACTAATTATCAATTATTTAAAAAACAAATTGATTAAGCCTAAAGAAAAAGCAAAGGGAAAATTTCCTAATATTATTACTCTCCCAATAATAGCAGTTATAGCAATGGCTTTTAAGAGTGCCATATACAGAAAAAAAAACTCGATGTCGACGAAAGCGCCTCCTATCGGTGGGGGTGATAGGGCGGTGACTAAGCTAACGAAAGAAGCTTAAAAGTTTTGATTGACAAGCCGAATAACACCCAACCAGAAAAGAATTCCTGGTCCCCAGGAGATACTGATGTGTGGAAGTGTTACATTCAGAAGGTCATTTGACCCACCCCCAATAAAACTTGCCCTTTCTCATTATAAAGGCTTCTCGGAAACGGACACCTGTTTTCGGAGACATCACCCCCTGTTTGGAAAAGCTACTCTTTGAGCTAGATATTTTAGATTTTCTCTGCTTGCACAGAAAATCGTACTGAGGGCAGCGGGAATGTTAGAAGGACTCTTAGAACATAGAATTCATCACTGATTAATTATTGAAGCACTTCGAGTTTGGGGCATTTAATTAATTTTCATAATTCTGTTAATATCGTAGAATCCTGTAATTAAGAAGGAGTAATTAAATAATTTAATATTTATAGAATTTTATTTGACACGACTTTATTTTTAACACTTATTATGTTTATTAATTTTTCAATCCAGAAGAATGGGCAAGATCTACTTGTATGAAAATGTAAGACTTCAGGACTCATTTCCGAAGAATGGGTTCAATCCTTTATCTCAATAGTTTTATTACTAACAGTGAATTTTAATAAAATGTTCCTTTTTTAATTTTTTAAATAAATTATTTATTTAAAATATATATTGAATTGTCTTAAATGAGAAAGGAAATGAAAAAAAATTAGGTTGTATTTTTCAACTCGTGCAACATTGCCTGGTGTTTCTGTGTAGCTGGGATGCTCCAGATTTCTGCCTGATTTTCGCAAAAAAGAAAATATCCTAAATTTTAATTAAATGGCACATTTGTACCACATTAAAAAGAAAAGATAAATGTATTTAATTTGGAAATAACATTAGGATGAATTCTATTCATCAGCTTTCCTAAACGTGGGATATAACCAACTTAATACAATTTACATAAATTGGAAGGAAAAATAATGAATTAAATTGTAAAATGCATTGGATTGAATGACTCCTGGTTTTGAAAATTTTTAAACCATTAATTGTGTGATTATTTCTAAATTTATTTTGTTTTAATTATTTATTGGATTTTGAAAGTACAACCATTCATCTGCTTAGCCAGGATTTGTTGATATATTATGTATCAGAATCTGGAATATTTGAGACTGAAAATTCGTCTAGTATTTTTTTACTTATTAATAAAAAAATAATATGGAAACAATAAAAAGAAGTTAGAGATTTTTCATAAAATGAATCTAATTTCTAAAGAATTTGTTTCAATAAAATATGGTTAATATGGTCACTAACATTAAACACAAAGAAAAAGAAAAAAAAGAGTAAATAACTGCAAAGCTTTCTCTCTCTAACATTCATTATGAGTCAAGACTGTTCCGCATTTCTGAAAGCTTGTCAGCAATTTTGTTTGTTTGGATGTAACTAAAGTTTTTTTTAAAGTTGTGCGAGATTCAATTAAATAATTTGGTTGGAATATTGCTTCGTACGAATTAGAAATTATGATTACTCCTATGTCAACAGGAATTGATAAACAAATAGTGGTAAATTATATTGTTACACAAATGCTTACACATTAAAAAGTATTATTTTTTTGTCATATAAGAAAACGTTGTCATAAAAGCAGTGACCAACTTAGTTTTAGTTAATTTTTATAATTCAGATTTATTGTTGCTAAAATTTACTTGTTCTTGATTGCTTATTCACACGAGTATATTTAACTTCAAATTCTATGAGACATTTAACATTTAATACTTTTCTAAAAACCGTATACCATTCCGCATTTTGTGCTATGCATTTCTTTTAATTTTCAATATTCTCAACTGAAATAGGAATTTGAAAAACGAAAGTGTTTAAACTTCAACTAATACAAAAACTTTCTCATTCAGTATTATTTATACGCAGTACAGATAATATTCTAATCTAATATTAATTAATTTTACTAACACTGAGCCTTATACCTCCAATAATTTATTACATTAAAGAATAACAAGATCTAAAAACTTTATAAAATTTACAATGCTATAACTTGACGAAACTATTAACAGAACAAAATTAATTATCTTTTTAATGATAACACAGTTTTCTTCATCAATATTTTAAACAAAACATTTTTGATTTCCAATCAACTGAATCATTCACTAAAACTGAATAATTTATGAATTTTGAATATCGTTCTTCTGCAAAAGCTGACGATTTTAGACCACTTCATAGACGGTCTCAAAGAAGATACGCTACCAGGATTCCTCGACGGTGATTGGATTGATTATTGATTATGGAAATATTGATTGATCTAATATTGATATGTAAAAACTAACAGATTTGATAGCAGAAGACAGGAAGTTTATTTATTTAAAACTCGAAGTATGAAGAGTATTTTTCAGAATATGATTCCTTAGGACAAAAGGACTGTGTAAAATGTAACCTTCATAATTTTTTTATAAGAACATTTATTGACTGAAGTCATATAAAATATATATATTTACATCATTTAAATGTTTTGAAAGTAAAATTAAAAATTGAATTTTACGAAAAATCTGTGAAATTTTTGTTGAATAATTCTTTAAGATGTTATGAAAATTACAAAAGATTTAAATGAAATCTGATATGCATATTTCAATGTATCGTGTCAGAACATAATTTCTTGAACGGCCAAGCACCACGTGCTCGTGCAATTTAACTTATATTTTTATTCATTTTAATGGTTTCATTGAATGAGTTCCTTTAGTATTGCAAACGATAAAAAAAACTTTTTCTCGCTTTTATTGTTAAAAAAATATAATTTCGTATTCATTACATTTCATATAATCACGTGCTCAAAATAACGTTATTCTAGGTTTTATTGGCTGTAGTCATTAATTTATTTTTTAAAATTAGAGCTTTTGTAAATGCTATGGCAACGCATTATTCAAAGCTGATTTTTCGATATGCTCGTGCGGATAGTAAAATTTAAAATGTTTATTTTTCACCTACGGATTTTTGTTGACACCAGAAAACCTCACTCCCAAAATATGTTCTGACATGATAATAATTATTCTGCAATGTACATACAATTTCAATACTCAACGACTCTGCTTTCAATTTTCATATTTAAAAAAAAAGAAAAAAATATGTACTTGATTTCAAGAAAAAACATTTATATTAATTACAATTTAACCTCTCCACTCTAATTTATCGTGTAAATTTTATGCACTCTGACAGAAAATTAGTAAGAGATAAGTAATATAATGAACAGAACTGCTTAAGGCCTACATAATAATATGGCACAACTATATAGCTATCAAAAACTGAAGATTTGATAGCTAAATATTTTTCAAAAAAGGCTGTTTAGAAACCAAGTTATATAAAATATGTAAAGCTTTAGATATCTTTTCTACTATTGAACCAGCTGATAGTCAAAGGTGACTTTTTAATAAAGATATTGCTTAGTGAACTATTGTAATATATATACACATATATACATTTTTTACTCTTTTATGACTATAGATATCAACGATTTTGAAGAAAACCCATTCAGGAACTTGAGAATATTCAAGTATTAGTAAAGAATAAAAAAATATATAAATTTTCTTAAATCTTACTTTCTTTAAAGAATTATTACCGCTAATTGTTTTTTTCTGATAAAAACAATCTTATTTTTCAATTGATAATAAAATTAACCATTATTTATTGCAAGATATATGAATAAGATAAATGTATGCACAAAATCTCATAAACACAAGATCAAATAAATAAAATTTTTACAAAAAAAAAGAATGCAGACAAAATAGCATTGATTTATGAATTGTATGTAAAAAAGTACAGTTATAAAAATATCCAGAGAAAAAAAAAGCTATGAAAGCATTAGTGCTTTCTCCTTTTTTTTCCATTCATTTTTTTTCTTTTGATCCTGTATAATCGCAAAAGGATCCGAAGTTTCATTCATTCGAGATATCTGAAATCAACTAATTTTGGCAATAAACAGTCAAATTAAAAGAATCTTAATTATTTTTTTCATTGCCAAAATTTTGGATTTATGAATAATTTTTTCTGTTTTCTGCCGTCCACTTTGAAAATGAAAGTTTTTTTTGTGCGTGTATGTGTGTTATATGCTGCTGGACCTGCACTTGAAAATGATTTTTATGATTTTTATTAATGGTTGTTTTTCATCTTTGCTTATTTTCCAAAATAAATTTTTTTAAAAACTTTTATTACTTCATCCGGAGTAATATTTGCTGCGCATTTTACTTCTGAAATTCTATCACTACCAATTAGCCCGTCCGGAAGTGCTGCTAAATATGCAAAATTCAAATTCTTTTACAAAAGTTTACTAATTTTATTTTCAGGGTTGCGGTAGTATTCGCTGAAACGAGTGCAGATTGAGAAGGGGCAGATGACCACAGCTGTGATGGTAAACAAAATAAAACAAACAAAAACGAAAAGGAGAAAGAAAAAATGCTTAGGGAGAAATTTGAAGACGGGGTGAAGACCAGATAATAAAAGTAACAATCCATCACGTGGTAAAAGGAGGGTTTAGTATGTATTCCTCCGCGAAAGGGAGGAGTTAAAGGAACTTTAGGGGGGAGTTCAAATTATTCTTCCAAGTTTAAGTATAAAATGCTGTTTTTACACATTCTCCTAATTTCTTTTTTTAAAAAAAATTATATGTATCGGAAAGATGGTACCAAAACGAATGTATTTCAGTTGCTAGTTTTATTTTATTTATGACAGATTTTTTTTAAAAAATCGTTTAAATGGTGCCCTTGACATTTTTCAATTTTTATTAAATATTTAAAAATATTTTGACACGCACGAAAAAAAAATGCCTTCGGGAGAAACCTGTGTTTTTATTCCCTCTTGCGATGGCAGAATGACTTCATAATAAAGGCACCGTAATAGCAAACGAAACACGGGACAATATTTTCCCATAGGATAACATTACGTTTGAAAATTGTAGGTGGCGTGTATACGGCACTCTTAACCTTAAAAATCGTTAGTAAAAACAGAATAGAAATTATACATTTTTATCAACAAATGGTGTTTATTTTAACTTAGAGAAAACTACTGCTGATTAACCAGATTCAGATTAAATTATAAACTTCTGTAATTCATTGAGATATTATAAGATTGGGAAATAGTTAAATATTTCTTTATATTTGCCTGGCTCTGAAAACCTTTGTCATGCATAGGCTCTGAATATAGGAGTGAGAAATGTTACGAATCAATAATAAAAATTAACTTAATTTATTACATCATAGTAAAGGAGGTGAGTCTGCTTTTCTTATTTTCTAACATGTTTCACAACTTCGAAATGTAGAATTGGAACAGATGTTCACAATTACCCCACAAATAAACTAAGAGCTTGGAATAAGAGAAAAGACTTCGCAGTTGTCCAATAGTTGGCGTTCTTATAGTCTTCTAAAGATCTTAAAAAGTGTTTCTCCTTCACAAGCAATTTATGTGCAAATTGAAAGAAAATTCACATTCAAATATTTAAAAAACAAATAGCTTCCATGAATAATTGGAACCATATTATTGATGAGCGAATCTGTAGTAGGTGTCGCACGGATGAGTATATACAACTTTTTTTTAAAGTAGAAATAAAGGTATATCTTAAAATAGAATAATTAAGTTCCATTGTCTGCACAAAATCCGGCACCGCTTTATGCAATATTAAGGAATCTTCAAACAACCATAAAATACAATTCAGTGGAATTCATTCTCCTTTCCATTTCAATGAGACATCACAATATGAGACTAGCCACAGATTCAACCTTAATAATAATTAAAATTTTAGACATTGATGACAGTAAATTTTATAACTCGTGAACCAACCACTTTCATTAAGTTACAATTATTTCTCAGTGATTATTCGAAAACAAAAGGGAAAGACAAAATTTTCTTTTTCTATTAATTGAGATGAAAAATCGGACAAAAAAAGCTTTGATCCCATGGCCTGTGGTAAGAAAGATATAATTATAAATGCGCCATACTTCCCCCCCCCCCGCGTGAGAATGCGAAAAACCTTTGCAGTACCCGCGATCTGGGTGCAGCAACTGCCTTTCCAGTGAAATACAAACGATTGGACATTAGAGATTAGATTGATGATAACATATGCGTCAAGGAAATGGCGTCATTTGTCGGATTCTGATAGACCATAGATCCCTAAGAAAGATCTCAAATAAGCACTATCAGCGGTAACAGAAATAAGACTAAAATAAGAGTAAGATGTTCTACAAGATTATTTGATTCTTGAAATTGTTTGTAGGCTACTTGTAGGTATAATTGGAATTTCAAATAAAATAACGGCTGAATGAAAATCCAAACTCAGAAACTTCAGCAACCAATTAATTTTTACAAGCTAAAATTCCCAATTAATTTTTTGTCTAGTTTTATTTAATGACTGAAAATAAAACTAGATAGTGAAAACTATTTTTTCACAGCACAAAGTATTGCACCATCTAACTAAAAATAAATTTGAATATCCAATCAATATTAGTAGTGTAGCAGCCACTATTGACTGTAACCGGAACTGCTTCGCCACCTAGACTATTGAGCGCAAACCTGGAAAACACCAGTAAAGCTCAAGCAACGGGCATGGACGCATCTCAAACTTTTCTATGTGTTTGTGTAATTGTTTAAAATTATCTTGTGTTGTGTGTGACTTACCTTTTTTCCTAATAAATAAATGTTACACTAAACCTACTTTATTAGAACCCCCGAACACCCCCACCACAACTGGCGCCCAACCGGTTTATTTAATTTTAACGATTCCGTTGCTTGGACTTTGCTCGCAATTTTTTTCAGCACTCCGTATCCAACGGAAGAACAGCCATGAAAACCTAATCCATAGGTTAATGATTATAGGAAACCTAATCCGTAGGTAATTGATTCTCTTGCATATTCCTGATCCGAAGGATAATTTTGGTAAGTTTGAATTTCTTGTGTAGAACAATCCTTGTTCTTACAAAAAAAAAAAAAAAAACCCTTAATTGCAAAGTCGCAAGAAGTATTGATTTATTTGAATTGATAATAAATCTTATAAAAAATGTGTAATTATAAATAACAATTTATCTTGGAGCATTCAGTACTTATTTTGAAAAATATGTATGCAAATTTTGTTACTAATATGTTACCAGTGTTTAAAAACATAGAATTATTTTATTGCTGTGTGTCTTAACCATATTTTAAAGAATTGGTATAATTGATAATTTTAGTATAGGCATACACAAATTTTATGGTGTTATATTTTTTAAGATTTCTCACCTTTTGTCACAGTGTTATATTTTTAAAGATTTCTCATTCTTTTTGAAAAGAAAATAATCAATTTTGTAATGCATAATCATTGAATCATTTTAAGTAAGCGTAGTGCAGTTCGATTATAACCTTGAACTCACGCCAGTGCATAATTTCTGGCTGACTCAGCAATACTATTTTCTGAATAAGACATAACTCTCTTCAATTGCTTTCCTTTGCGCTGAACTTGGAACTCACATGATTAATATGCATTTTCGATGCTGGTATTTTGTTATTGTATTGAGTAGAGTATCTCTATTTAGATTTTTTTTGTATCTCTCTTATATGCAGAAAGTATTCTTGTCATAAAGTGAATTTATTATAAGTTGGAAACAATTTATGATTGTGTTCTTTTCAACATAGATTTCTCAAAATGTATAAAAATTTCAACTAATTCCAATTGTATATAAATGCAATCTAAATATTCTCATCAATTTGATTTAAGCGTATATTTATTCTCTTTATTTCCAACTGATTTTTGTATTAACGGTGTGTTAGAATATATATATTTATATGTTTACAAATTTGGCATCACTTTTACAAGATAAAGTGAAATAGTGGCTTTAAAAAATGAGTTTTCTGGGAAAGGGCAAAAAGTGTGATCTTGAAACTTTAGCTCGTGAAATGAATATCGACATTCCTCCAAATGCTGTGATTTTAACTTTAAAATCCCTAATAACTACATCCGAACAATACGATGAAAATTTTGTGCGCGAATGTTTAAATAACATTATTGAAGAAAGAATATCCAAAGAACGCGAAATTATTTCTATTCGTGAGAAAGCTGAAGAAAAGGAAAGAAATGCTCGTGAACAAGAAAGACTGGCACGTCAAAAAAGTGAAGAGAAAGACAGACAAGAATTTGAACTTCAAAAAATTCGACTTCAGATAGAAGCTCAACAATGTGCTTCATTGCCTGCTGTCGCCAATGTTTCAAATAATCTGCAATTATACAATTTGATTCAAATTTTTGATCCCAAAGAAGACGATATGTCACTTTTTTTAAATTTATTTCAACGGCAAGTTAAATTTTTGAAAATAGAAAAAGACTCTTGGGTAGCACATTTGCTTGCTGTGTGTGCTTCCTAATGAAATAGCACAAATAATTGCTCGTGAACCTGAGGAAAAAGCTCAAAATTACGAGCATGTGAAAAATTTACTTTTGCAAAGATTTAAACTGAGTCCAGAGAAATTGCGACGTCTTTTCGCAACTCATAGAAAAACTCCGGACAAAACATGGAAAGATTTCCATTTTGAACTGAGAAATTACTTCGAAGGATGGTTGGAAGAACTCCACATCCAAGATTTCGATAAATTGAAGAACTTGATGATCCTAGATCAAATGAAGAAACGGGTACCACCAGAAGTAAAGGATAATTTCTTAGATATATGGTGTGATTGGGTTACCCCTGATGACCTAGTAGAAAAACTAGACGCTTACGACAACTTGCGAACAAGCAAGAAAGAATCCCAAATGCTGAATAGCTGTGTGGATAAGCCATATTATTCAAAACAAACTGACCAAGTCAGGCTTGATAAAGGCAAAAGAACTTTTTACCCCAAAGGTCCAAAATTGCAAAATCAACAAACTTTTGATAGAAAGCCTCTGTCTGGGTTCCCCAGTCAAAGCAGGCGGGATCCCGGAGTCCTCAGTCAAAGTAGACGGGACTCCTTTTGCAATGACAGAGCACAGAAAACAAGCCCTGACATGCTACAAGAAGCTAGAAAATCATTAACTTGTTACGGCTGTGGAACTCCTGGAGTAATCAAATCTAAATGCCGCATATGCAATCCAAAAATCCAAGAAAGCGATGATTTCCCTGCAAATCTTAATCAAATGACTTTCTATAGTTTTTCAACAGATGTTCACCCACTAAACATAATTGAAGTTTCAATCTGCAATAAAAAAGCGGCCGTGTGTGCTGACACAGGTGCTACACATTCTGTGGCCGGTGAAAAACTGTACCTACTTCTCAAAGAGCATGGTATGAAATTTGAAGAGAAAACAATTGATATGACATTAGCCGATGGACATATTCGAAACACAGAAATACTCACAACCATTGTGAATATTATTGTAAAAGGGAAAAATATTCCAACAGAGCTTATAGTGTTGAAACACGCCAAAGGAAACCGAACTCTTCTCGGTGTTGATTTTTTAAGTGCTGCAGGTATCGTCCTAGATATCCAGAAGAAATATTGGTACTTCTCTGAAACCCCTCAAAAGAAGTATGCTTTCATAGAAACGCCTTCTAATATAAATGCTTTCCTAACAGTACCCACTGTGCCTCAACCTTGTCAACTTCGTAATCAGGAAGGTACACATCTTTCTCCTCAACAGCGACAAGATTTTAATTCCTTACTGGAAAAGTACGAGACATGCTTCCAGCCAGGGGGAGCGCCAACACCTTTTATCCAACACAGAATCAATACCAGTGACCACCTTCCAATTGCAGTGCCACCTTATAGAATGAGTCCTGCAAAGAAAGAAATCTTAAGACAAGAAATTAATAAGCTCTTGGAAGAAGAAATTATCGTAGAATGTGAATCCCCATATGCTTCGCCTGTGGTATTGGTACCAAAACCTAATGGTACAATGCGCCTGTGCATCGATTACAGAAAGCTGAACTCCATTTCAATTCCTGATTCCTACCCACTTCCACGAATGGATGATTTGCTGCATGACGCAAAACCTACTCCTTTCATGTCAACTATCGATCTTCGAGCAGGATATCATCAAGTTGAAGTTCATCCAGACGATCAAGAAAAAACTGCATTTGTGTGTCCCTTTGGAACATACAAGTTCTTACGGATGCCATTTGGTTTAAGGAATGCCCCTGCAACCTTTCAAACGTTAATGGACCGTTTCCGAAATGGTCTTGATGATATTCTCACCCTCACATATCTCGATGACATCATCATTTTGTCAGAATCATTTGAGAAACATCTCTCTGATTTACAAGCTGTTTTCGAAAGACTCTTACTTTTTAAATTGCAAGCAAATAGAGATAAATGTCATTTCGCTTCATCTCGTGTCAAATATTTAGGATTTTGGATTACACAAGAAGGAATTGAAATTGATCAGGAAAAAGTTTCCTCCATTCAGAAAATGCCACCTCCCAAAAATGTTAAAGAAGTACAATCCTTCCTTCAAACATGTTCCTGGTTCCGCAGATACATTCCTAACTTTGCAGAAATATCACGACCTCTTAGTGATCTTACAAAGAAAAAAGCTTCATGGGAATGGGGTTTCACCCAGCAAAATGCCTTTGATAACTTAAAAACTTGTCTCATAACACCTCCCGTGTTGAAGCAAGCTGATGGAAATAAACCGTACGTTCTTCGGACAGACGCTAGTAATTATGCCCTTGGTGCTTGTTTACTTCAAGGCTCAGGCTCTGAAGAACACCCTATTGAATATGCTAGCAGATTGCTTTCTCAAGCAGAGCGCAACTATTCAACTACAGAACGAGAAGCGCTGGCTGTCGTATGGGCCCTCAAAAAGTTCCGTGGTTACTTAGAAGGTTCAGAAGTAACAGTGGCATCTGACCACCAACCTTTGAAATGGCTTTTGACTCTTAAGTTCCCAACAGGAAGACTTGCTCGATGGGCTTTAGAAATTCAATCGTTCAACTTGAAAGTTCAATATGTATCTGGAAAAGCAAACGTCATTGCGGATATGCTTTCACGGCCAGTTTGCGAAGAAGAAATTTCCTCTCGTGAAATTTGTACTATTGTGATAGCAGACATGCCTGCGAGAACTTCAAAGGAAATGCGTGATTCTCAATTGAAAGATGATAATTTGCGTCCAATAATTGAAAGCTTTGAATCATCACCGAAAGATGAAAATTTTGTAAACTGGACCGGAAGAGGGTATTTGATGAACCAAGGAGTCCTCTATCGCTTTGTTCCTGATGCAGATACAGAAGAGGCACAACTTGTTGTTCCATCTCATGAAATTTCAAACGTGTTAAAACAATACCATGATGCACCTACTGCAGGTCATTATGGTGAAGATGGAACTTATCATAGAATAGCCCAGCGCTATTACTGGATAGGAATGCGGTCTTCCATTGCTGCATATGTAAAGAAATGCCCGGAATGTGCTCGGTACAAGTCTACTAATTTGAAACCTGCTGGACTTTTAAGGACACCTATCCAATCTCAAAGATTTGAGACACTTTCAATTGATTTGTTTGGACCATTACCCCAAGGCGCTACTGGTAAACGATGGATCTTTATCATTGAAGATTGCGCAAGCCGCTGGATAGAACTGTTTGCTCTGGAATCAGCCACTGCTAAAGAATGTGCAATCACACTGATAGAAAAAGTATTTCTAAGATATGGTATTCCCAGACGTATTATAAGTGATAATGGCCCACAATTCATTAGTGCCGTCCTCCAACAAATATGTTTTGTTCTTCAAATAGATCAGTGCCTTACTCCAGTTTATCATCCTCAGGCTAATCCTGTAGAAAGGAAAAATCGTGATCTAAAACCTCGATTGGCTATTCTTGTGGGAAACGACCACGATAGTTGGGAAGAAAAACTCCCGTATATTCGTTTTGCTATGAATTCAGCTGTTTGTGATACTACAGGACGTACACCTGCCTTCCTGCAATTCGGAAGAGAATTAAGAACTGTAGACGATGTAGTTCAAGATTTTAGGACTGTTGTCGAAAACGATAATTTCGTTCCAGAAATCGCACCGTATTTGAAAAGATTTGCAAACATTACAAATGACATACGAGAACGTATCGAAATAAAACAAGATCAACGAAAAAAATACTACGACAAAAACCGACGTCAAATTTTTTATTCTCCTGGTGATAAAGTTTGGGTTACTTTGCACCCCATAAGTAACACCAAAAACAAAAAAACTTCAAAATTTATTCCAAAACGGGACGGACCATACTTGATCCTCACCCAGAAGTCTCCTACTTCATATGTGATAGCCAGCCTTGATAAGCCATCCGAACCGATAGCGACCTACCATACATCTGCTCTTTCGCCCTTCAGAGATATGGATACTTCTCCAGTTGTCCCTCTTAGAAAAAGAGGTAGACCGCCAAAATCTGTCGTGCCACCACGTATTACTACTCAACAACCTCCTTGTGTGCCCGAGTCATCTACATCAAATCACCTTGCCCAGAAACTCAAAAAGCCACAACAGATAACACAGACTGCCAAAAGACCTCCCAATACTTTTAGTCCTGTCTCTTCGTCGGGACGTCATCAGAGACAGAGGGGGAGATTGTAGCAGCCACTATTGACTGTAACCGGAACTGCTGCGCCACCTAGACTATTGAGCGCAAACCTCGAAAACACCAGTAAAGCTCAAGCAACGGGCATGGACGCATCTCAAACTTTTCTATGTGTTTGTGTAATTGTTTAAAATTATCTTGTGTTGTGTGTGACTTACCTTTTTTCCTAATAAATAAATGTTACACTAAACCTACTTTATTAGAACCCCCGAACACCCCCACCACAGTAGTATAAATTAAATTTCATTCTCCCTAAAAAGCTTCGTAAAGAATGTATTCCTTTTCTGATAAAAGCACATCAGGCATATCAATAAATTAGCCAGAAAATCGTATGAATATCACTACCAGATTAACCAGCATACTTCATATAACTATTAAATTTGATTTAACTTCCTAACTACAAGAATTTAATTCTACAATTTTTATTAAATTTTTAAAAGGATTTTTAAGAAATCCTTATAGTATTAAGTGTGTCGCTTACTACCTATTTAATTTTCAACTAATAAAAATCATATATTGTGTTCAAAAATGTTTTTTTAACGCAATGAGCACTTGATGCAAAAATGTACAATTAAATAATAAAAATACAACCTTTTCTCTATTCTGAAAACAAATAACATTTACTTTGTGTCTTAGTAGGAAAATAAATATTAGATGTTTCTTTGTACAGATTGCAGAAAATTTGTAAAATTTTCTGAAACATCCTAACATTGTCATTGTTTATAACATTATAAGAAAAATATCCCTCAAATTTTTAAGCAAATTAACTGAATTAAAAAAAAATTATAAAAATCTAATATTTCAAACATGACAAATTTATAAAAGATAAAATATAGTTTGCTTCTAAACTATTAATCTCCCAAATAAATATTTTATACATTACAAAATCATTTCATTACCTGATAAGCTCCAAGATTATTAGAAATTTTTTTTATATCATTGGGGAAGAATGCAAATTATGATATAAATTCATAAATAGTTGAGCAAAAGAATCTGTAGGCTAAGTTGCTGTATATGTGCAAACTGAAAGAGGAGTAGATCTCCAGTAAAAATTGTAGGGAATATTTTAACTACCCGGTAATTAATTATTTTCTCTTTATTTCAATAACAAATCGTTGAATATCGAAACCACATTTTTTATGCAGTTTAATTCATAACATCTTTTGATATTCTGCATAAATTCTGACACTTCAAACTGATTTTGTCTATAAAAATTTTTGCTTTTATCCCAGGATCTTCCAACAAATCTTAGCAAAAGTCAATCACTGAATTTCAAGCACATGAAAAATATAATCCAAAGTTCTTTAACCCAATAAATTAAGCTGGATTAAAAAATTTCTTTTACCCTATTAAATTAAAAATGAGCTTCATAAGTTGGTAACATTTTATGATGTATTATTGAATAATAGCAATAAATTTCTCTCCAAGAAACTTTAAATATATATATATCGATAAACATTATTTGCTTTGAAGCTGTAGAAGATAATAGAGAGAAGAACATGTGAGAGCTTAGAGGCTTAACTTATTATCTGTCATATTTGATAGCAATACTTCTTGTATCAAAATGAAGATAAGAAAAACAAGAACAAATGAAGATAAGAAAACAAAATGAAGATATAAGAAAAAACATAATTTAAAAATTTTCTTTATAGAATTTAACAGAAATTATAAAAGATAATTGTATTTCTGGACACTATTTTTCTATCAAATGTTTCCAAATAATAACAAATCAATTAGTATTTTAGTTCCTATTATGTTGAAATTATTCAAAGAATAACTCCCAATTCTAATAAAACAGCACTTATAAGAATCTTTTCTTTTTTGTTGTTGAAGGATTAGTTACTTTAGCCCAATTAATTAATTTGAATTTCCTATTTAATTATAGAATAGTCATAATTTATCCATAACAAATGCAATGATAAATAATAAAAACCAATTAATTAAGAAATGTCAAAGTTTTAAAACACTCCGATACAGAAGTACTTTGCTTTCCCATTTGAAAATCAAAAACATGATCTACTAAGAATCTTTACAAACAAATATCATAACTAATCTATAATTTTTGTTTACCAAATAAAATTCAATTTCTTTAATATAACTTATTTAAAATCAAAATTCAGCAATTGCTGTGCAATACTTTATTGCCCCAAAACAATAATTTAAATTGTTGAAAGTCAACAGAATCAATTCCTTCTTATTTTTACCACTTAAAATTAATTTCTGGCATCAAGAAATGTTTTCAAGATCATGTCAACCAATAAGAGTCCCTATATTAACACCAGGTAGTAAGATATTTAACAAAGCTGAAGGTTCCATCACATATTATATTACTGTTTACTGATTTCTAAATAATATTCCTTTTCCTATATATCATTTGGGTGCAATCCAAAATGATATTAAAAAATGTTTTCCAATCAATCTTGGAACTATCAATGAAATTAAGTATCTGATTCCCTCCCCCCCCCTTATTCAACAACAATTGAAAGCAAAAATGTAAATTAAACAAATCTGGAGAATACTTTTTCTTTGAAAGAGAAGTGAAAATGATATATAGAATGTTTATGGCAAGACAAATCAGCATGTTTTTCAGTTACTTATAAAAATTATACTGAAAAATATTTCATTGCTTAAAATCTCACTTTAGTTCCAATTTTAAATAAAATCTTAAATTATATTTGCTTCCATGGAAGACAGCAAACACTTAAAAAAAGATAATAGCACTTTCAATGTTAATTATCTTAGAGAGCACATAATTTTACTTCTCAATAATGTAATATAATTTTTAGATTTTAACACATTCAACGAATTTCTCTTAATATTCTAGGTATAATGACAAGAAAAGAGATGCTAGAATAAAAAAATTTATTTCTTTTGAATAATTTCAAATAACTGTTACAAAAAAATTTCAAACATTAAATAATTTCCACAAAGCACTTTCATAGATTAAACCAAAAATAAAAAATAAATGCCTCATGTGTTTTCATTTATAAATATTAACTCATCAGCATATGCACAAGGTCTTTTTATCTAATTTTTTATCTTTCATTTAGAAATTCTAGGAATTTATAAAACTTTAAACATGCTATTTCACATACTTTCATGCAGGAGCTGGATGATTCACTCTCCCCTCAATAGTAATATGCATAGTCATAAGCATAGAGTAGACATTTGACCATTCATTCTTTCTCTTATAGCAGCTCCAATAAATGTTTCTAAATGACATTATGCAGCAAATTTGGGAAAAGGCTTAATTCCTGTTATTAACTCTTAAATTCGCCAATAGATGAAAATAGCAGTTCTGTTTTAATTTATTTGTCTTTAGCTGCAAAAATGCAAGTTAGAAGTAGAGAATGTCAAACCAGTGACAAAATTATTCAAAATAATAATTTGTTTCATTTTTGAAAATTTTTTTAATGAAAGGATTTTTTAATTTAAAAAATTTTCTGGTGCATTTTTTTTTTTTTTGATTTTGTAGTTAATTACAAAGAGGGTGATGTTTGTAACTAGCCATTTAGTAATACCAATCAGATACAAAACAAACAAACCATATAACTTAGATCGTTTGCTTGGCAGTTAAAAATAACAAGATTTAAAAACTGGTAATTTTGTATCTTAATTTTTGTATTGGTTGATCTAGCTGTTGTAAATGCTCATTTATTGTCCAACTCTTTAAAAGACAACTTGGAAGTACAGGTGTTGAAATGAAGCTTTTACAATTTAAGACTAAATTTGGCTGAATCATCCTGCTCTTATGGTCTAACTCAATCAATAAAATAACACTACCCCTCAAGAAGAAGAGAAAGAGACAACACTAAAAAAAAAAAAAGAAAGAAAGAAATCCATCAGTAACTGTTCAATCTGACTAAACAGACCATTAGCTAGAGAATATTGAGAACAAAATGTGTTATCAAATATTGTCTTGCAAAGGTTTTACTAGAATCAACCTTTATACTAGAATAAGAACAAAAATTGTTTTAAAAATTATCATGTAAAATAGATTTTAATAAGTGCACGTTCTTAAATTTCCGAATAAAGATGCACTATTTAAAGTATTCTGATTTATGTAACAATGAAATTACCTGCTACGATTTAAACTTCAAAGCTATTTTTCATTCTTAACTAAAAATTTGAATTATATTAAAAATATTGATATAATTTTTAAATCTCATATTTTGATGGCTTTAACATTCCTTATTAAATATTATAAAATAATAAATATAAAAAAGTAATATATAAAAAAAGCTATAAAATTAAAATAATTCCTAAGTTTATAAAATATGTACACATCATTTGAAAAATTAATTAATACACATAAAACAGGCATCATTGCATGGTGTGGCCAAACGACACAAATTAGTTTGGTTTTTGTCAAAAAAAAATAGTAAAATAAATAGTTTATTTTTTTATTAATGTATTTAATGTACATAATTTTAGAAAAGAAATGCAATTTTTTCTGATTTAATTTTTTAAATATGTTTTGTATGGTTAAAACAGCAAAAATCAACAAAACATCATTTTTTACGGCAGGGGGTGGGTCCAATTTACCTTTGCATGTGATTATGTAAAATTCATTTAACATCATGGCTATGACAAGGTATTGATATGAACAGCAGAGATTCAAAGGTATTCTTGCATGTCTTTTTACTGATAATGGAAGTGTAGATTCAAAGGACATTATTGACATTTTCAATAGTGATTCATGAAGCAGAATTAAAAGTAAATGCAAATTCTGAATATCTGATCAAAATTCTCTCTGCTTGTTAAAAAACTCTTATAAAATGCAGTAATTAATGATATGCATACACTGTCTCAAAATTGATGTCAAAACATTTTACTTTATTCCGAGTGACAAATCATATACATGTTTTTCGAGTATGCATATAAAACGAAAAACAAAATGTATGAATTTTTAGTTTCTTTTTCCTAAAAATTTATAATGTAAACAATATGTAAAACAATTTTTTTATTTGCTTAATATTTTTATATGGAAAAAACTACTTTTAAAAATTTTTTTCTGTGTTTTAAATAGTAATATTTGTAAGAAATATATTCATATTCACCAAGTATATTTTTTATACAGATAGCCAAAGTGTTTCTTGACAATTTGAGGTAAAAATGACCCTATGCATCTGAAATATTCAAAAAAAAAAGGTGCATATGCTGAAGGTTTAAAAGCATCACTTTCTTGCTTTGAAAAACTTCAATAAAAAATCCGTAAAAACCAAAAATGATGTCACAATAAAATTTAATAAATTGTCAGTAAGTATCAATTGAAAAACATAAAGGTTATCAAGAAAATGCTTTGATTATCAATAAAATTTCAAAATAAAACAAAAGTTACAATGTTGTTCTAAGAAAAGTAATACATAAAAACAAAATAAAACAGCTTTCCCTTATGTATTAACTTCAATAAATTAATTTTAGTTAGTTTTATTATTCTTTCCATGATTTCAACAGAATAATTTGGAATTTTATTTTACTTAACTATTATGTTTATCTTCTATATTTATCTTCAACAAGTAAACAAAATAATTATGTTTTAATAAGGAATTTGGCATGTTAAGAAAAAAAAATTGATTCCCTTTAACCTATTGTTATTTCATGAACAGACTATGATGAATAACTTCATATCTTTATTAAAAATTTTACAAAAAAGTTATTGAAGTTAGTATTTATAATCATTAAAAACCATACAAAAAATTCTAACATAATTACTATGTTGAAAACTGTAATGTATAATGATAAGATGTTGATTCATATACTTTCTATATTTGATTTATTTTTTAACAAAAATTTACAAGCAACCAAAATTTCAATTATAAATATATCTGGATTTGATTCTCATAATTTAATATCCATTAAATAAGCATTGGTGAAAATGCTTATTTGAGCAGTATTGGTACTTAGAAGTTATCACATATTAACTAAGAAAATTCATTATCTGACTAAACATTCAGAAAAAGCAAAGTGCATTTTTTCTTCCCAAATTGCTGTCAGTTTATAATGGAAAATAAAATAAAATTTTCATTTTTCATTTTCAAAACAATCCTCATGAGGCTACGACAAAGATAAATAAGCCCAACTTTACTTAAAACATTCAAAAATACATCTCCCATATTTCCCATACAAAGAATTTTACTTAGTTTCAACTATTCAAACCTAAAGTATTGCAATAAATTTCACAGCATCCATATTAGCATACTGAAATAAGTGTGACAAGCCTATAACTTAATGAACTATGTTTAAAATGAATTCATACTCATACATACTGTAGTAGACAAATTAATAAGCAAAAAATATCTAATTATATATATTTCGACATTAATATAAAAATTGAAAACATTGTGGCAAACTCATAACTTTACAGAACCGTGACACCGAGCTATAAAGAACTTTAAAATATAACAAAAAAAACCCTGGCCACATACATTAGATAAGAACTAAATTTTCAAAAATTCACATTTTGCATCTTCCTCAGTAAAATTACGCTTAAGTTTTATTCATTACTCTAAGTGCTTGCAGCTGTCTTTTACTGTATACAATAGAACACTAATACAACATGAAGCAACATGGAAATATAACACGTTATGAAAAATAAAGACTATCTTCATGTTAACAAAATAAAAAATTGGCTAAAAATTTTTTCGTGCAAAATAAATCATAAAGCATTCTGAAAATTCAAGTGTAATTATTATCTAGATTGTCTAATAGGCATTCAAAGCATGCACTAAAACTAAAGCATTCAAAAACGTTGAAGCATGCTTTTTAGCAAATAATCAAAATTCGGACTAGTGCACACTGCATCACAAGAAATTATCTATGCAAGGCAACACGAAAAAAGCCATGCGATAGAGTTCGTAAATTTTCGCTACCTTTCAAACGGCAACAGGAGGATGTCGCAATGTTGTTCCACAAAAACGTAAAGGTTAGAGTTCACGACCCTTACGTGAGTTAAAAACGCAGATCACATAGCGATCTGATTGGTTAAACGAAAATCATGCTGTTTGTTTATTTTCAGAAAAGGAAATCATATATTATTTGAAATGGGAAATAATGAATAGATTTAAACTTCTTATTAATTATTTCGTCCATTAGCATCACTGATGTAAGCCTATGTAAAATGATCAAGCTGTAGCGTTTGTTGACAACCCACACACACTTCCACTTTTTGTTTTCCCGTCACAAATTCGCTTGAAAATCTGGAACAATTAAATAAGGTAAAAGATTTTTTTAAAAAAGAAAAACAATACATAAGCGAACGTAGTGCCCTCTACCAAGTTAAATTTCCAAAGCATTACGATTAACAAAATTGAATTATTTCAATTTCATTTTTTTAACATAAGAAAGCAGCTAACCGAAGCTAAAAGTTTTGAAATAAGTGATGAATAATCTTTTGATTTTTTAAGAAATATTTTTCTCTTGTTAATTTAAAATATCTGTTCCAATTAACCATTATTCCATCCAAATTTTTCATTTAAAAAAATCTCTGTAAATCTATGCAAAGTGTTCAAAACGAATAATTCAAATAAAAATTGTAATGTTTCTTTTCATTATGTTTTCCATTAGTTTGCTATATGCCTGTCTATTACGTCATACAGATATCGTAATCGTAATCGTTCAGATTAAAAAGGGGCATTTCTAAAGATCGGATCGACAAGATGGTGTGAGGATTGAGGAATTCGACCACCACTTTGTCGATTTCGGTGGGATTCGCCTCCAAAAAGATTCAAATGAGTTTGGCAAATTCTTTGTCCTTAGCCAACTTTTAAGTTATGTTAACACTTCCGAGATCTACGTACAAAACTAAATAGTTTTAGAAAATCTATAACTTTCTGCAAAAAACAAGTAATATAGAAACAAGATTTTGAGTCAATTCCTGCAAAGGTGAACAAAGAAAATTTTTATTTTAGTTACTTTTTATTAAATAATTACAACTGTTGTTCTCGTATTCCGCTTTAAAATGGGAGGAGAGGTGCAGTAGCTTCTGAGGGTATGGATCCCTGAGAACCCGGAGGCAGAAGTCTTACTTCTAGCTCACACACGTCACAAACCCTTTTTACGGAGCAGACTTTATTCATGCATTTCATTCATTCATCCTCAGATAGTAACTTAAATCTGGAATAGAGATCACCTCTGCTCTTGTATTTCCAGAGGTATTAATCTGGAGGACTTTGTGACCACGACAGATTTAGCGTCCACCACACGCACACAAACACATAGTCTTCGGTTGGTGGGTTCAAACTCGTAGTACAAGGGATACGAATCCGACACCCTACCAACCAGCCTATCCCAGCCAAATAATAACAATTACTATAAATAATTGATCAAAAAATTATTCCAGCTTTAAATTTGCAGCACAAATTGAGGATTCGCCACCAACGGAGGCAACTCAAAATGCGTGAATTTTCTACACCAGTTGGAATAACACAATACAAATCAGATATTTTATATTTTCTTTATTCTGTATTATTTTAATTCGAAAGTAGTTTAAAATGAATCCTAAAAATCGATTAATTAACATTGTTTAATTTTAAATACATCAAACATTAAGAAAATAAGCATAATCGCTTGAAATAAATGCCTAAAACATGTTAAGCCTATCCTCATAGTGCAAACTGAATTCTTTACTTATTTGTCGATAAGGAAATGAAGACACTTCGGTGGGAAAGTTTTAAAAAAAATTATATTAGCTATTAGTAGGAATTGAATGAATAAATCCACTTGCTAACGTATAAGCTTACTCTTGTTTCATTTTAAATTGCTGCCCATTAACTTTATTGGAATACCGGTAAAGATTTTAAATTTAGTTATAGGCTGGAGTGGAATTTAAAAGAAATTTAGAACGAACACTTATAAGTAAGTCAATGAAATATGTCCAGTCTTTCATCTAAAATGTCATAGGAAATAATTTGATTTCCATCAGAATGTTGTTACAATTCCATCTTCAGAAAATAAAATACTAAGGAATCATTCCGATTAAAATCCACCCACTTTGTTTCACTAGCGTCTTACATATATACAGATCTAATTATATTTTGAATTTAAAAAAAAAACGATTATATTATGAATTGTTCCAAAACTTTAGAAAATCTGACACGTCTTCCAGATTTAGTTTGAGGAAAGGTTTTACAAATCTGTTTTAGTGGATGCAATGTTAGCTCACTTTTATCCTGCTCTGGTTTATACATCTGAGGAACAGAACGAACATTATTATCGTCATCCAAACAAAACGCTGGTTTGACTTGATCTATTGACACAGATTTCTTTTTTCCATTCACAAGAATTGTGAAAACTTTGTTTCTTTGTTTGAGGACTATTTGAGGATCAGTATAAGGTTGTGAGAGTGGTGGTTGAACGGTGTCAACTCTCAGAAACACATGTGAACAGGTTTTTAATGCCATTGGAACATATAGAATTTCCTACATGAGCAGAAGTTGACACTGGTTGCAAAGATCTCATTTTATCCCGTAGCATTGTGACGTATGTTGGATTACATGTAGAAATCTAGTTAGATGAGAAAAGATCAGATGGCAGTCGTAGAGTTGTTCCATACACCAATTCTGTGCATGTCGCCAGTATGTCATTCTTAACAGCTGAACGCATACCAAGAAGAACAATTGGTATAATATCATTCCACCTAGATGTCTCATGAGCCTTAATTGCATTCTTGAAGTGGCTATGCACTCTTTAGATAAGTCCATTGGTCTTTGGGTGATAGGGAGAGCAATGAATCCGGTTAGTTCCAATGATATTATTCAATTCTTCGAAAAGATTTGATTCAAAGTTTCTACTTTGGTCTGTTGTTATGTTATGGAAACTAAAACGAGATATCCAGCCAGATAAAAGAGATCGACAAACCATTTCAAAAATCATGTCTGCTGTAGGGATTACTTCCACCCATCCTGTAAATCGGTCAATTATTGTGAACAATAACTTTTGCCATTCGAAAAGAGGGAAAGGACCTATGAAATCGATGTGTATATGTGAAAATCTGGCATCAGGTAATGCAAATGTACCAAGTGGTGATTTTGTATGTGAATGAATCTTTGATCTTTGGTAGGGTTGACAAGATTTCACCCACAATTTTATATCTCTCTTGATATTAGGCCACACAAAGCGTTGAGTAATCATTTTTGTTGAGGTAGAAATATCAGGATGAGATAAACTATGCAGGTGTTTCTAAACTTGTTTGCGGTAATTCTTGGAGATGAAAGGTCTAGGAACATATGAGGAAACATAGCAGGTAAGCGTGATATTTTCAAAAGGAAAATATTACTGTTTCAATATTAAAGATGATGCATTTGATTGAAGACGTTGTTTGAGTTCATCCTCTGCTAACTGAGCTGATGCAATGTCCTTATAATCGAGATAACTTTTCTGGGAAATCAGATCGACTTCAATCAGGGATAAGGCGTCAGCTACCAAATTTCCTGTACCCGAAACATGCCAAATATCTGCAGGGAACTTCAAAATAAAATCCAAGTGTCTCAGTGGACGTGAACTGCATTTATCAACTTTCTGTCGAAATGCGTAAATAAGAGGCTTTTGATCGGTATACATCACAAATTCTTTTCCTTCCAACATGTGCCGAAATCATTTGATCATCGTATATATGGCTAAGAGTTCTCTATCATACGTTGACAATTTCTTTTACGAAGAAGTCAGTTTCATTGACAAGGATGCCAGTGGCTGCCAGATATTATCACTGTATTGCGTTAGAGCACCACCAACAGCAAAATCGGAAGCATCAACCCAAATAGTGACGCATTTGGTTTTGGGGGATGTAATAAAGTTGCATGTTCAAGAGCTTCCTTGACCTGTTCAAAAGCTGTACTGGCCTCATTTTTCCATGAAACATCTTCAGATTCGGTGTTAACTGTTTTATTTTAACGCTTTTTATTCTTTTTGCCTTCGAGGAATTTTACTAAGGGAGTAAGTATATGGGCAGCTTGTCGAATGAAGCGTCTATAGTAGTTTAGCATGCCAAGAAAACGATGTAACTGTGTGATAGCGGATGGTCTAGGAAATTTTAAAGTAGCATCTACTCTATCTGGTAAAGGTTTTACTCTATCCTCACTAACTTGAAATCCTAAAAATTATTAGGGCACTCCTAATATACACTCAGAAGGATTAATAGACAATCCGTACTGATATAAACGCTCAAAAAGTAATCGCAAATGTTGTACATGCTCTTCCTCAGAAGATGAAGCAACCAAAATACCATCAATGAAAACATACACAAAATTTAGACCTCTAAGAACTTCATCAACAAATTGTTGAAAAGTAAAAGCGGCGTAGCAAAGTCTGAACTGTATACTTTCATACAGTCCAAATGGAGTGGTTATGGCAGTTTTATGAATATCATCTTCGTGAATAGGTATTTAATGATAAACTTTTATTAAATCATTATGTGAGAAGATTGTTTTGCCATGTAGCTCTGAAGTAAAATCTAAAATGTTAAGAATAAAGTATTTGTCCTTTTTAGTTTGGGCATTCAAGGCAAGATAATCCCCAACAGGTGTCCAATCATTACTGTCTTTCTTGAGTACTATGTGTAAAGGAGATGCATAGTCACTTTTAGAAGGTCTAATAAGGCCCAAATCAAGCATATGCTGAAATTCTGCTTTTGCTGATTTTAACCGTTCAGGAGCTAATCGTCAGGTGGACCAGAAGTTTCAATATAATGCTTTACATTGTATTTGATTTCTTTAGAAAAGGAAGAAGGTTTAACAATTCCAGGAAACTCTCTTAAAACATCATGAAAAACACGATTGCCTTAAATAAGTTTAATGGAATGAATTCCAGATGGTGCAAGCTTGCAACGAGTATTCAATTTGGTAGCATTATCTATTAATTGCCTGTTTCGTAGATCAGGTGAGATATTAAAATAATATAAAAAATCAGCTCCTATTATAGGCACCGAAATAGATGCAATTAGAAATGACCATCGAAATACTCTTCTTAAATTAAAATCTAGAGTCAAAAGTCTCTTACCGTATACATTGATAGGAGATGTGTTCGCGGCCGAAAGTTGCTGTATACAATTCTGTTTCTTTTCCTCGGCAAATGATGCAGGGAGTGCACTAACATCAGATCCTGTATCGGTGAGAAAAGAAAAGTTTAATGATATGTCCATGATAAATAAGTGACGCTAAACATGAGACAGCGAGGAGATAGTCGCTTTTATTCCTCGCTGAAGGAGTTTTTTGAAAAATTGCATTGAGAAATGCCTTTTGTTACTGCTTCTTGGAATTTCCTATGGTATCAAAATAGATTTGAGTCTTTAGGACGGGAAGATAAACAGCGACGTGGACGAGAGCGACTTCTGAAATTTTGCATTTTGTATGGAATCGGAAGTTCCTCGATTCTCCTATTAAATCTTTCGATTTTCTGAAGAATCCGATTTTCAACGGTTTGTTATTGCATTAGCCGACAGAGAAACATTCGAAGAGCTCACTTCGAGGATTCTATCAGCAATTTCTGTGGCTTTTTCCACAGTTATTGGTGTAAGTGATGCCAAAAAAGTGTGAGCAGAAGTTGACATTTGCTGCAAGAAAAGTTCCAGCAAAAGTTCTTTCGGAACGTTGTGTGAAGCGGCTTGACAATTCAAAGTCCTTAGTAATTCTGAAGGTTTTCTATCTCCTAATTCCCCACCAGAAAGCAATTTTCGCATTTCTTATTGCGAAGACTCACCGAATCTTTAAATAAGATGTGTTTTAATTTAAGTATATTGGTCCGCTGCATTGAGATTTATGATGACATCCCGTATTATCCCGGCTACCGGTGGAAAATTTGATACGACGTAGTTAAATTTCGTTGCACTTCCGGCCACCGGTTTCGGTACACCAAGCTCGAAAGCCCTTTCGCACATAGCAAACCAGAGATGTGGATCGCTGAAATTGTAGGGAGGAATTTCAATAGCGCTTACTTCAGCCATGCTGGGAAAATGAAAGCGGTAGTAGCAAAGATTCTTTTTTGTCCATTTTACAAAATTATGGGAAATAATTTGATTTCCACCAGAAGATTGTTATAATTCCGTCCTCAGAAAATAAAGCATTAAGGAATCATTATTCCGATTAAAATCCACACACTTTATTTCACTCGTGTTTTATATCATCTGGTCGAACTCCGATCTTACAGGAAATCCATCAGACATTGGCTCTCGCCTGGCGCCTCTATTGCTTACAAATCCCTTTGCAGCCACCAAAAGCAAAGATGTGGTGTGGGTTTTCTGCATCATTTATTCTCGGCCCGTATTTCTTCAAGGAATTAAGTGCGGGAGGTCCGGTAAATACTCGATCACCAGACAGCGATGTTCATCATTAATTCAGAATAAAATTGTCCCATATTTGCAAACACGTCAATGCCTTTGGAGCACAATTTTCATGCAAGATGGAGCTCTTCAGCACATTAGCCGTTATGTAAAGGACGTTCTCCATAATCGTTTTACAGGAGAACGCGTCATCAGCCATCACTTTCGTAATTTGTGACCTCCCCGGTCTCCAGAACTAAATAAATGTGACTTTTGGATTTGGAGACATTTAAAGCATCTGGTAAGTCGTGATAAACCAAAAACTTTACCTTATTTAAAAAGTAACAACTAACAGCATGTTCTTACTATTTCCCAGAACACACTACGGCCAACTGTGGAACATGTTATCTTACGATTCTAGATGGTAGCGAAAAATGATGGCCATCAAATTGAACATGTTTTGTTGTAATTAAATTTGTCAAAAATATGCTAAATGTGTAATTCAATTTAAAAACTGCTCCTGGTGTCGAAATTTTGAACTATTATTTGTTTTTCTTAAACAAGTTCCCATCCCTTTATCATGTCCTATACAAAATTTCATAACTTTAATGAAAATAATTTCGCCTGTAGACAACTTTAAAGTAGGGTCGTTTAATTATCGACAGTCTGTATGCATTTTTATTTGCAAATTTTCAGGACATATATTTCAGTAAATTTATCATTAATTTTTATTTTTCTACAATTTTATAAGCAATATTCTTGGATAAATTATTTAAATCATTTAAAGTGTTATCTCATTAAAGAAATTGAATAATTCTTTATATTTTTATGGCCAAAAGGACTTTTCTAGTCTACGATTTTAGAAAAAATAATTGGATATGCTGGTACCGGTGTTGCGTTATTTTTTTATAAACAAGTTTTACTTTTGACAAATTTTCTGGATTGCTAATTATATTTATAAGTTTAAAAAGTAAACATTCTTCACACAGTCTTTTTAAATCTATTGATAATTCATTAATTAAAGCTATTGTTTAACTTCGAATGGTTTTGTCATACTCTTGTCATATATTTAATGTATACATTGATTTTACCCGCACATAAACACATATTGCATGCTGAAAGTGTATTTATAAGCATATTGTTATTGAATATTCCATAAGATATTTTCAAGTATTGTCTTTTATATTGTCAATAGTATTCTAACTAATATCAATGTCTACAATTACTGCAAAATCATAAGTTCTAAACTTATTTTTCTCTTTTAATACAGCTAAAACTACCCTGATGTGCTAGAGAAACTGGTAATAAAGATATAATATAGAAAATTTACACCATGATTCTTGCAGGGCAGTTCACAAAGCCATGGGAGTGCGAAATAGGGGAGATCTTCTAAGGACAGCACATTACAAAACATTTCAGATATCATCTCTAATGCTCATGTCAGGAGAATTAGGTGGCCAAGAGAGGAAAAATTCAGAATAATACTCTTCAATACACTTGACAGCTAATGTAAACCTGTGGGGTGGCGCATTATCTTCTTGGAATTGTCGACGTTTATCAAAATGCACAAAGAACTTGAATGCATACAGAGGGTCAGAAAGGAAATAAAGTACCGCTGACCTGTCATGGTTGTGTCTACACACATCAACGGTCACATTTTATACCACCTGCACAAGCCCCTTGCCATTCCAGAGCCTCCAACAGCTTGAATTGTTCCTTAAATCATGAGAAATCCCTAGAGTCATGGAGTTTTCTCCATATCTGTTTACAGCCATTCACCCGATACACTTGGAAACGTGACTCATCAGACCAGACAACGTTTTTACCATCCTTAAGAGTCCAATAGTAGCACTTACGAGTCCAGATAAAGTTCTGACTTTTGTTCCGCTGAATCACCTATGGTACACGAGATTGTTTGTGGCTGAGAAAGCCCATATCAATTAGGTTACGTTGCATAAAGAGTACAATGACGCTTATTGATGGGCCAACTTCAGGAAGGCCTAGTTATCGGGCATCATAGAAATGGTCGATCTTTAAGGGATATATCTGGTGAGATAAATATTCCAAAATCGAAGGTGGATTTTGTGAATAAGAAGTGAAAGGTGAATAATGATTATTGGAATATGCTTCAATTCGGCAGATTCAAGAAACAAAGAGACAGAGACTAGACGAATGTTGTCTAAAGGAATTCAGAAAAACCGCTCCAAATCCATTGCCAACATATTCCAGGTGTTTCAATGAACATCTGAAATGTTGTTTCGATAAATATCATCAGCAAGAAAGCGCCTTTTCTTTGTTTCCATGGTTGTGCTGTCATCAATAAGCCCTTGATTATAAAATTCAACCGCCCTGCTCAGTTGATATGGCTCAAGACACGTCGAAATTGGGCCGTTGATGGGTGGAAAAGGGTTATTTGGAGTGATTAATTAAGGTTCGATCTCTTCACGTCGGATTACAGAGTTCAGATTTGGCGTATGCATGGAGAACGCCTTTTGCCAGAATGCTTTGTTTCTACATTAAAGTTTAGAGGAGGTATAATTATCACCTGGAGACTTTCCTCTTGGTATGGACTGGGACTCTTAATCCCAATTCATAGTAAGCTCGACGCCTACTTCTTTGTTCTAGACAACAATGGGCTTCCTAAGCTGTTATAATTTTATGTGTTGGACCATTGTTATTTCGAGGATAGCAACGTCGCTTTTCATGCTGCAAAGTCCACCATCGACTGGTGTGATGACAATGGGGTGAACCGACTAACTGTCCAAACATGAATTCAATAGAAACTGTGGCACGAGTCGGATCACTGAATTGATGGGTTCGGCAACCTGTTCAAAATCGGCGAAAGAAATAACCTTTCTTCTCCAAGCCAAATTGCAGAAAATATCCCTGTTCATTATCCAAATATTTGTGGAAAGTATACCCCCGAAGGGCTAAGCCTCCATCTACAATTGAATATGAATAAATGGTGTGTATCTCTTTTTATCACAGATGTCCTATTACTTATTGGTAGATAATGTATATATAACGGACCCATACTCCTCGAATGGGGAGGAAATACTGGAAGTTCAGATTAATGTTCTCGCCTTAATTTAATGTACCATTTTTAGTTTCTAATATACAAATGGGCTTGTACTGAGAAGCATTAACCACTTTCTATTAACAATTTTTATTTTTTAACTTAAATTAGTTGCTAATTTTTTTTATTTGCTCCAGTAAACGGCACATATATTAAGCAAAATCCTTCTGTTTTTAAATTTCCAACAATGGGAGAAAATTCCTCGATTGAAAATTTGATGAAACAATGAAAACGTTTTGAATTTCAGGGAAAATATATTGCTGGAAATTAGCTAAATAAATATTTAAAAGAAATACCGCTTTCATCTTTTGCAATAACGTTTTTGGAAGTTATCTCAAAAAACCACAATAAAATAACTTAATTACTAGTTAATAAAAATTCTAATAAATGATGATGATGATGATCTCGTATCCGCTTTACAACTGAAGAATGGGGTGCAGTAGCTTCTGAGGGTGTGAACCCCTTAGCCCCCGATGGCAGAAGTCTGACTTCTAGTTCATATCAGAATGATACACATACATTCGCTTTCACAGCTCCTTTTTACAGGGGTGGGGGGCATATTCACAAAACTCATAGATATTACACAGGAGAACAACCATACCCTAACCGGGACTCGAAGCCGGGACACCCAGATCACGAGGAAAGTGCGCTTCCTCTGTGCCAGGAAGCTGGGGATTCTAATAAATATTTCAGAAAATTACTCCGATTTGCACATTTCTATCCTCCAAGGGATATATATGCTAGTTTTGATAGCTGGTAGTCAAAAGGTCTGAACTGTACGATTCCAACACGCAGAGAAATACACATATACATGCATTTTATTATAGTATAGATAACAAATTGAATATTAATTTTAATTACACTTTTTAAAATCCCTAAATGACTCATATTATATCATTGTTACTTGAAATTAATTTAATTTTCATTCAAAATTTTCTAAATTAAGGAAAAAGGTAATTGAAACATGATTCTCAGTTACTGGTTTTTTTTACATTCTTGTATGCTTCATATACACAAGAAAGTATTATGATTGGCAAAATATTTTAACTCGAATCTCCGTCTTTTAGATCTCTCCGAATAAAATAAATGTTTTTTAAACACTTTTTAGAATTATTTCCTAATATGGGCTCAATAAATTAAAACCGAACTTTAGACATATAGGATTTCACACCAAATTTGCAAATTTCTGTCGAATTTTAAAGGAAATCCATTCGAAAGATGTCCATCTGTCTGAAAGCAAATTTTCCTAACAAAACATAGAGAGTTAGATTGATGAAATTTGATTCATAGGTTTATCATCTAAATTGTAGGTTCGATTCAAATTTGTAGCCATATCCGAGCAAGTTATGCATGTAAAAAAAATTTAAGTCAATTTCTTCTTGGGTCAACAAAGAAAAATCTTATTTCAATTAATTTTTATTAATTAATTATAAATAACATAAATAATTTATCAAAACAATTTTCATATTCGCAAAAATTCAATTCACATTTTTCCCCTTTCACTTGAAAAATACTGAAATCCACGTATTTTACCGATTGAGTTACAGCCTGTTGATTTCAATTTTCATTACAAACTACAAAATCTCTATTTAAAGTATTAAAAACTACTTTAAATAGAGTTTCATTAATTAAATTTAATTAATGAATTAATATATGATAAACTGTATTAACAGAAAGTGTCGACCACTGCAAGTTTTAAAAAAATGTATTTAATCTGAGTGGATGAATAAAGAGCATTTTATTATCGATTGAAAATTTGAACAAGATATATATAGGGAGAGTATGAACTCAAAATAGGAAGTGAAAGAAGATTTAGTATCCTTCCGTGGTGCCGTCTGCTGGTTCAAAAACGAGCTGTTAACATATAAAATGTTATAAACTTCCTTAATATTATTTTTTATGAATTGTTATTTGAAAAACTGCATTAGTATCAAGTGTCATACCCTAAAGGTTTTAAAAAGTGTATTCAAGCTTGATTGTATGAATAAAAAGTATTTTATTAATGATTTAAAATTTGAATATGATATATACGGGGAGAGTGTGAACTAATAGAAACTGAAAAAAAGCTGACTATCTGACATTCTGAATTTTTGTGTGCACGTAAACACAATAATTTAAGCATTGAACATGTTAGATAAAATAAAGAGGGTTCACATTTTGAGCAAGCCTGTAAAATAATATACAATATGTCGGTTTGTACTTTCGCATGCATGTAACTACAACGATTTAAATAAATGAAATTTGGCATGTGAACTTGTGACTGCCAATTATAATTATATTTCAAATTTTTATTCCATTCAGTTGGGAAAAAGGCGTCCAAGAAACATATTCGCTTTTCTAGTGCGTATACAACGATTTAAATTCCCCCCCGTGAAGTTGCAAAATTGAAATCCCTGTACTTTTTATAACTGCCTGTGCAAATCGTTACCCTGTCGGTTCAAGACGTGTTAATATCATAAAAAATTATAGACAAATAAAATTAAATTAAAAATTTAAATCACTTGAATTTACCGTGACAATAGCATGAGAGATAAGATGTGAGAAGAGAAAAAAGGTTTACGGAGAGGAAAATGATAAACTTTTATTCATAGAGCTTCCGAAAGAAAGTACGAGCATTAACAGGTGATCTTGTTAAGCACATTATAATTCTCACTGAATGCCATGAAAAACCAAATCCAACATTCCACAACCTTCATATTTGAATGCAGTCAATTTCTGCATGTCTTAATGAGGACATGGAAAATGCCAATGAGGAAGATATCTTTCTCCGATTGGATTAAATGCAAACACTATAGAGGCAAACAGAAATTACATGTAAAAAAATCCAAGATAGATGCTGGGAAAACATGAATAAAGTCTCTGAAAACTTTAGGTCATGTTTTTAAATACTAAACAAACTATACAATCATACTCCAACATTAAAGTCAACGGAATCATCTTTTATAACAAAATAGTAGTAATAAGGAAATTTTAAATAATATTATAAAAACTTGAGAGTTCAAAAGATTCATACAAAAATAAACAGAAGTATTCCAAATCAGGCATAGATAACATCCCGGTATCTTGGATTTAAAAAAAATTGAAGATTCAGTTCTTTACAAAACCTAGGTATCTTTCAACAAAAATTATATTTCCCTTCACTTTCAAAGTACTGGAAGAATGCTGCCATTGTTCTAGTTTCAAAACCAAAAAGAGATCAAATGAAAGGAACCTCTTTTAGAACAGCAGCCCTTACTTCAGTTTCTTTCTTTCTTTCTTTCTTTCTTTCTTTTTTTTGCAAGATATTTGAATACGTATTATTCAAAATTGAGCTCATAATGCAAAAAAATCAATCCAAACCAGTACGGTTATATTCCTGTCAGAGATTGCCTAACAACCCCATACAAAATTCATTTAACAGTTTCTGAGGTCAATAAAAGCGAAAATGTTTTTGTTGCGTTTAGCCTCGATCTTAAAAGTGCCCACAACTCATTTCCTGTGGATAATATTATTTATAAATGTCTCCAACTCGGCATCACTGGAAAAATGACTGAATGGATGAAAAAAATTTTTCCAAGAAAGAACTTATCAGATTTGAGGGCGAAATATTACTTGTGACATAAATTTTCATCATAAAAACTTTCCTCAGGACAATATTCTTTTCTAAGTACTTTTTTGTGTTTTCTTGAAGGGTTTATTTAAAACCTTTAGACTCAATTATTGAATGTTTTGCTTTTGTCGACGATATTGGCTGTTTATGGATCATATCCTCCAATGTATTTTATCAAAATTAAATTTACAAAATGAAATGGAAAACATTCATTAATGGGCTCTTCTTGGAAGATTTGCACTAGGGCAGGAAAAATGGATGTCATTGATATATTCAAAAGAAATGTAAGTCTTTGTTTTGCAAACCAAAGCCAGAATTCCACTTATATTGAATAAATCAACCAAACATCTTGAAATTTCGTTTGCTAAAACTAAACTAGAAGAATTTTAAAACACCTTAGAAATAAGGCACTTGAAAAAACACGTCTCCAAATTTTATGTTCGAAACGAAGCAGTTCAAAAAATGTTATCATAATCGTAAATAACAACTTACTTAGGTTATTCTATTACTATTGTTCCATCATTAACAAATTCTCTGAAACAGGCTTCAAAACTTGTAATACAATTCAAATAATGGTCCTGTAAATACTATGTGGAATGCCCATCTGAACTCCCAATACCATCTCACTAAAATTTTCAGATCAAGAAACACCTTCGTAAAAAAATTAAGTACCTAGCAATAAAATGTTTCATTTAAAATATGTTAGTATTTTCTTTTCATCTTTAGTCACCATTTCTGATGAAATTAATATTCCTTTGACTGAAAAAAATGAATAAAAACTCAAAACTGCATTTCAAAACCTTACTTATTGTCAGGAGCATCTAATAAAAGTACTTAAAATTCCTCCATTCTAATCCCGATCTTTTTGAAATCTTTCTGAATAAATTTAGCTTCGAAAACAGGGAATTTCTATCTTCTTTCTTTGCAGAAAACTTCCTAAATGTAGCCAGAGCCCAATTTCTGAATTCTTTCAACATAGATACTGATGACTCGAAATCACACTGTCTCACCTAAAGTGCTGGTATTTGCTGAATCCAGAAATTTACATCTCACATCCACAAAATAAACTCCATTTTTAGAGTTGTAGTTTTAGGGATCTGTTTGGATGAGCTAACAGTCCCAGATAAGGTTATCTTGTTCCCTTCGGACAATTATTCTGGACTTATTGCACTGAAAAACATCACTTCAACATCTCCAAGAAACATCATTATTCAACATCACCAGGGAACAATTTCTTCAGATACAACAAAATTCACAATATTATTAGTCCAGAACAATAGATTCATAGAGAGTGAATATATAGATAAGAATTCGATAATAATATTGATATATCAAAAAGGATTATTTGAGAAAAAGGTGGTTGAGGGGAGTATCTTTTTTTCTGAAGTCTTAATTAGCTAGTCACAATACAATCAGGAAAAAAAAAGATGTTTACAAAAATCTTCAAATCCAACTCTAATAAATTCTCTAACTCTAAAATTGAGGCGCTTTCCCTGTATCATTCAATTTAAATAACAAAAGAGAAATAGTCATAAAATTAAAGTTGCCTCCCTTCAACTACTTCCTTCCTATTCCTAACTAATGCTTTTTGTTCACCTGAAACTAAACAAATATCTACTGTTAAGATTGAAAGCTGCAGTCTTATTGAATCTTTTAGTAACTGTTTATCAATTCAACATAAAATAGCTTACTTTACTTGTATACATATAATTTTAATCACTTTCAGACTTTAGTAAAAAAAAACCCTATTTTTTAAAATCACTAAAAGATTTTTGAAAAATTTAATTGAAGTATTAAATACTTATGGAGAGATATTTAGTACTCATGAAGTACTTATGGCAAGGTTTACTGATATTTACAAGTTGTTTTTCTGTATAGCTCCAATTGAGAGGAATTCTTCAAAAATTCGAGAGTATCTACTCAACAGATATCCTGTATTTACCACGCTAGTATTTGGAATATTCTTATTTTAATGGGAATAGATGTAATCTGCACTTACTTCTTCTCAAGTCAAATAATAAAAAGAATAACTAAAGTAGCAATGTACTTTTCGTTTCGATCGGTTTGAACTGCATTATATGGAGAAGTAATATCAACAACAGGAACAATATAGAAGGCGGAAAAGGTACGATGATGTTGTTTTCTAAGAAGGCTTTAGAAAATATTTTGTAAATATATGTACTTACATATTCTGTTATTCAATGCTTAATAAGACATGAAAAAGGCACATTTGAAAAATGATCATTAGATTCCCCATATACTTATTTGTGTGTGAATAATTAAATACCAATTCATTTTATTCGAAAATAAAAAGATCTTGAATTTGAATTCTCCTATATTTATTTTTTGGCACGAGTTCTTATTGTTAAGTATTTTCCCCCTCGGATTTATTGAGAGCTAATATTTACTTACTCGCATTATTAATTGGGAATTCACACAGTTGACTATAACAAAGCAACTCCTTTTAATATGAATATTATAAAAGAGTTTCGTCAATAGTTGCCGATGATTTATTGAGTTTACTTTAACCATTAATCAGATTTTAGTCAATAATTACGATTATGAAATAAGCACAATAGATTTGAAATATTTACAAATTCGTTACCGGGAAAATAATGAATAAAGTAATGATCCTTTTCCGAACTATTCAATGATTTCTGAATAGAAAAAATTATTCGTGTATAGTATAAATGCTTCAAATTTTCCTAATAATTTTACAAATAAGTGCATGAAATACAGTGGAAACAGAGCATAAAAAATTAATATTTTTATATATTATTATCATATCTTATCCTAAAGAAAAGGAATTATCGGCAAAAATGCAGAATTAAAAGTAATCAACATCCATCGTATTGGGATTTCAGTCTCGTACAAAAAGTTATCTGTAAAATGTAGCATCCTATTTATTTTTTTATCCTGTCGACTATTCTGCTAAATGCGGTCATTCTGCTGACTTAAATCTTAACTTGGATATTTCAATTGTTTAGAGTAAAATTCAAAAGATTTTATAAAATTTTATATTCGTTAATATGCAGCTAAACACAGTCGTTCGGATTCAGTGGAGACTTTTGCCGACGAAACTAAATTTGTCACCGACAGAGAACAATTGCCCCCTCCTTACTAATGCTTCTTCTGTTCGTCTCATTGTAAAAGCTCACATAAAAAAGAAACTGAAACAAGAAATTTCCTTTTTGTGTACCTCGCTACTGAGACATCGTATAGGACGAGAAAGCCGGCGTTCTTGTAAAAACAATCACAAATCCTCATCATTGATAGAACAGATTTCTCCACAAGGTTTGATTCCGAGGAGCCTGAGAAAGAAATTCATCCAAACAGGTTTAAGAGAAAATATCAAACCTTCATTGGGAACTTTACAGATATCATTGTCATCAATAAATGAACTAAAAGTAGATTCAATATAAAATTATTGCACTGTAATTTGTAAAATTATCATAGCTCTTTCTAACACAAATTCATTACAGTTCTCTTCAATTTTCCCGGCAACCCAGCGTATCAAAATGTAATGAAAACAACGACATTTTCCCGTATCCAGTTAAAATGCTCAAAAAAAAAGAAGCTTATAGCGTTGCACTATCAAAGAAAATAGATAATTCAAAATCGAGCATCCGAGCATTTCATTTGTCTATCTTTTTTCTTAAGCTCCAACAAATAAACATCGTCTCCACATCTTCATTCAGTCTCTGAGGTACTTTGATATCCACTAACTATAACTTTTTGCCATCCAGGGGATAACAACCTTCGTCGCTATATATCCCAAATTATATATTGTTTATATTCAAAGTACTAATAAAGGAATCTTATTCAGCTAGCATCAGTCTATCCGGTAATACCACACATGCACAGAAATTGTACAGAAGTAAGTTCTTGTCCCACCGAGAATAAGCATTGCTATTATCCGCTCTTTCAGCGCATGCACGTTCTTACTGGAATTTTATAATTGGCTTAATGTAAACCATCTTAATTGTATTTCTAAAAATATCATAGACGCTAAGAAAATAATTTTGAAAAAATTCAATTTGTAAGTATGAGAAAAAAATATTTTCATGTATCATCTCAAACTTACTTAGCTACACGGTAATTCAATAACTCTGACTCGCTTCTTTACTTCATATATATTTCTTTAATATAAACAAACGCATAATTTTTAGCAATTTAAAATCCAACAATCCAATTAATTTCCAATGTAAGCATGAAACCATGGTGACGGAGAAAGCAAGCACACGATTGGACTCAGGAAGGTTGAGATAAGAAAAGTCGAATCCTTTTTATTGATTCCATGATATGTTGGAGGAATAAAAGGAAGAATGCAGTGCCTATAGAAATTCCAATTTTTATCTAAATTCATAAGCGAACTGATCAGTTTTGTATTTAAGCATATTTAGTATTTTGTGCAAATGAAATCTTAGAGGATTGTATTAGATTTATATGATGATTCGTTAAATGTTGTCATCTGGAGTACTGATTCCTATTTTATCAATAGCTGCTTTCAATAAATTTTCTCACAGTTTCGGTATGGAATTTCATTTCTATTAAGGACTTTTGTCTGCCTTCAAGAGGCAAGGTAAGCATTTTCTTTTTTTAGAACGCCCCATCCAGAAGCGTAATCCGTTTTGGTTAAAACTGACATTTCTGTTTTTTTGAAAATGATTGCTGACAAATGTTAGTCCACTAGTCTTGAACATTAATTCGTTGCCTAAAATTTCTTATCGCCTTTGCACATATCCTATTGCCCAAACTGAAAATGCCATTACCGGTGGAGCTTCGAAATTCCTTTTCTTTTACTAGGCATCTAAAGATAAACTGACGACTACTTTTCCAAAAATATTAAACACAACATCGTGTCTAAGATCGAAAGCATCAATCATGGGCAATTAACCAGAAAAAAGAAACTTCTTATCACTACTCAAAATCTCAATGCCGATGGAGAAAGCAACATCAAAATCATTCTTGGGATTCCTGTTTCATGCCAGTTTAGAATTAAACACATTAAAATTCACTTTTTATTTCGCAACATACCATTTGATATTCCTCTTGAAAAAGTTGTTCAAGAAAATGAAAAGAAAATGAAAAATACTGGAAATGCGACGTTTTTTTACGCAGCAGAGGCTTTTCAAAAAATGTTTTAATGACAACTTTTGGCACAAGAATCTCCGTTTTCATTAAAATATGGTTAATTCAACAGAAAGTATCCGTCTTCAACGGCAACCCGAGACATTGCTAAAACTATTATTCTTCCTCATATCCAACCAAGCAACACAAAAGTCCCACTCTTACTTGAACTAAATGTAATGAAAGTTATTCATCAGCCATATGTAATAACAATACAATAAAGGCAAATACAAAGCCAGCCACAAAGCAACTGCTCCGAATTTCCAAGAGGTAAAGAGGGGGCGGGAGTTTCTCAAATTCAAAGTTGTCAATAACTTTATACAGGCAAGGAGATTGCAAGCAGAATCGTGAAATGTATCTTCTTAGGTCAGTGCAACAAGGTCGGTCAGTGAAACTATTTATTCCCACAAATTTATCACCAAGAGATGAACTTTCTGTCATAATATTTTAAACAAAAGAAAGATACATAAATCCTTATAACTTCGGCTATGAAAGAGCAAAAACTTTTCAAACATCAACTGCAGCTGTTACGCATTAATTTCAACTTCTACTTTTTAACCTAACAATGGAAATGGGTGATGGTAAACCTGAATCTAAAAGTCTGGGGAAAATGAAAACAAAAAGTGTGATGGATGTATTAGATCCCTTTCTCTGCAAACATGCTTCTTTTTTCGATAATACATTCATGCTTATTGAAAAACTGCCTATTCGTGTCTCGTTTTTTCCAGTATATTGTAGTTGTGCGTTCTCTTTCTTTTATGTTTTCGTTTTTTTTTTCTTTCTTTCCTCATCAGGGTTCTTTTTTCCTTTTTTTTTCCTTCACATCCAACGGAATGTCCATGGCATCAAATCAGTTATACCTTGGTGTAAAACTTTCTGTTCTCAATTTCAAATTCATACAGTTCAAAATTGTTCTCTTAAACCCTCTTATAAAGTCTTCCTTTCAAATATGATCCTTTTCTTCAAAACAATCAGATAGCAATGAAGACTTTCTCATAGCGCTTGATGTAAAACTCTCTAGTAAACGTATACTATTTCATTTACCTCACACAAATATTGAAGTTCAAGCCCTACAAGTTATTTATAAACATCTAAACTTCCCATCACCACCATCTATTCTCCAAAAGTTTTTTTTTTTTTTTTTTTTTTCAAAAATAGTAAATTTCCAGTTTGGAAGATGTATCAATGAAAGCATTCGTCAGGCAAAAAGTACTTTTAATAATTTCACGATTCATTAATATCAAGTATTTCAGAACTCTTTAAAAACAGCAATAAAAGTTATAAAAAACCAGTTGGAAAACCAATAAAAGCCAACAAAAAAAAGTCTGAAATTTTTCGTTTGCACTGAACGATTAACAACACTACGTCACTTTTTTCCGACATCCGCTGTAATGAAATAATATACAAAGGAAAACTTATAAAACATGAAACGGAATTAATATTAATTAATCATTCCATAAATATTATTAAATGAAACGTGTATTAAATATCCAATACATAAGTAGAAAGGGTATAGAAAAATATGTTTTAAGTTAATTTGTCGGCATGTCCTTTCGAAACTAATACCATTCCGCTCCCAACTCTCCGGGACAAGCGTTGAGATACAACTCAACATTTAAAAGTCATCACTCATCCCCTGTGTCCTTCTCGGTCAAACGCTCCTACCTGTGAAAAATACAGTTTGCGATGGATTCGCCCATACCATAGAGATAAATGTTGAGATTGAGAAGCTAGTAATAAAATGTATTACCTTACAAACTAACTGTATCAATTAAGCTTCATTTTTCATTATTAGCGCTGGCTTACCAGCCCTGCATTTGAGAGATGGAAAAATCTTCTAAAAGAACACATACAGAATTCAACTCCAACTTCAATAACATGCTTATCGGGTCGCACGCCCTCGGTGGAGAACAAATCCCTTATTTCTGTGACTGTTAGAGCTATGGCTTTTAATATAATGTCATGAACTAGGGAGAAACTTGGTGGATCTTACGGTCAATCTTAAGGTGACTATTTCAGTGAAGCTCGTGCTTTGGTTGGATGAGAGGGAGCGTTTTGACAGATGGAAAGATACTATTGGCTGTTGCACGTAGACTGGGTGAGAGGGTATGCTACCAAAAGTTTTCAAGGACTTAGCGATTTTCTTGGGTTTGATAATGTTTGAACTTAATTTTAATGATTCTAGATTACGACATGAATGTTGTTTGTTGGTTTACATATTCTTAGGTCATGGGAAAAGGTTAGATAGTTTGGCGAAAGGGTTAAGCTGTTGGAGGAGGATATTTTTGTACACGTATAGATAAAGGATGAAGAAAATATTAATACTTTTTTTTCTTGTTTCAGTAGTGGTACATTTGTTTGCAGATAGGAGTTATTAATAAAATAGTGCAATTAACGGTTGGAACATTTCCCTCCTTTTACTAACCAAAAACCGTTTATTATGAGTACTATAATTGATTTGTATTGTTATACCAGGAGCATTTATTTATTAAAATTTTTTCAATTAATAAGCTGCTTTTATTTTCTATTAAATTATACCTCAATTTTTTTCACCTTAAACTGCTTCTAATATGATTTGAATGCATACGACTCAGTTAATTTTTCTGACCAAACTTAATCAAGAATTCGAGACATGTAAAGTTATTATGAATTTCTTTGTTTATTTGATAAGTTTATTATAGTGAAATTCTTTGTTTATTTTGATAAGATAATAAATTTTATAGAAAATATTATAAATAAGACTTTAAATCAATTTATTTAAAAAAATTATATAATAAAAGCAAGTCAAGACTTTCTAAATTTTGAATGAATTTAACTGTGTTAATAAAATTATTTTAGGCAAAGTAAGTTAGATAAGTATAAACAGAAAGGACATAGAAATACACATACTGTTGGACAAGATGAACACATGAATAAAATGAAGATTCTGGTGAGGAACTGTAAATTGATGTGATGGAATAACAATTTCATGATATATATATATATATATATATATATATATATATATATATA
>JAOUZG010033074.1:6192491-6214025 GCA_026289955.1 Argiope argentata
ATATATATATATATATATATATATATATATATATATATATATAGATAGATAGATAGATAGATAGATAGATAGATAGATAGATAGATAGATAGATAGATAGATAGATAGATAGATAGATAGATAGATATAGATATAGATATAGATATAGATATAGATATAGATAAATGAAAATAGTCAGAATACAGTCACTTTCTTGATAAAAATATTCTATTTCTTATAACTTCTTCTCTAAATTGCAGTTCACGGACCAGCAAAAGTATAGAATATAAATAACAATTAACTAACGATGAAATTATATATATAATTATTTTATAAATATAAAGTATTTATGCATTCAAATCTAGATTCAAATTGAAAATTATCTAAATAATATCTTTTGAGAAAATTATTAAATAGACTGTACTTAATCTTGAGTTTTTGATTGCCTTGAAAATTTTACGAGGGAGTCTGTCAGTCCACTGTTCTTTTAACTTTTCGCCCTCGGGAAATTTAAAAATGTACACTTTTGGATCATTATCATAATTTTCTTTGCGGTTGAAGACTGAACAGAGGAAAGGCATTATATTATTGAAAAAATATCTATTTATGAAAAATACATTAGCGTTATTTTCTGACAGAAATACAGAAGATGAGAAGCTACTGCCCACGGTTTGAATGCATTCTATGCATCTGTAACTCGCAGCCACCTGCTACTCGTCAGACTGCTTCCTATGACTCATAGTGCGTCATTCCAATCAGAGCTGAGGTTTTGTATTTTAGGATGTGTTGCTCTAAGTCCATTGCTTTATTCTGCATTTCCTCTGTTTTTTCAATTCTGGGATAAAATATTAACAAACATCCATGTTGGAACTTGAGATTATAACACTTTCTTATTTCGACATAATTTGAAATCGTTATGTTGGATATATTTGTAGTAGAATTATTTGGAAGGTTTATAACTCTCAAAGGCAGTTTGAAATTACCATCACAAAAACAGAAATAATGTTACATACACTTAACCATTTCTTGACCGCGATGTCTTATAGAAATATAGCTTTCCAAAAATATTCTAGTTCTATCATTCGATTTCTCGAATCTTAAAATGATCTTATAAAATAATGTTAAGTTTTGATATTTTTTTTCTAATGCTAAAATAAACTGCTTGCATTAGTTATGTGAAGAGTCGCGGCACGTTAACTCTTTAACTCGTCTTGAGATTGATGAAAGAGGAAAAATAATATCAAATGTTCCAGAAATGTATATAAAAAAGAAGAAAATACTTCTTTTTTGCGTTTGAAATGAGAAGATAAATGGTTGAAGTTGAAGCAATTTATTTGGGAAGATGTTAGGAGGACTTTCCTTACAATGTCCATTTAACAGTAGAATAAGGGAATGTATATTTGGCCATTGCAAAGAGCATAATTGATTAGCTCTTTCATAATTCAATTTTCGTGAGTTTTAATTTTATTAAAGAATTTTCATTAGAGTTCTTTGATGAAATCATAAAGTATTGAGATTTTAAGTTCTCTATGTTCTGTATAAACTAGTGAGAATTGGTGATAATATGAAGTATTTTGTTCAGGTTAATTTTAAACACGTCCCCATATTTTAGAAGCAAAATTTATAATAGATATTAAGCCTTCTTTTTGTGTAAAAGCAATTTATTCTTTAGGGAAAAGAAGGAGTGTTTGAAAGTCACAGGAACGATGAGTTGAAATTTAGTCTCGAATCTTTCTTTGTGATAGGCCTTTTTTCTTTCTTTGTGATAGCATACTGCTTTTCGACTTTCAGTGTGAGTTCACCATCTAGAGTCAGCCGAAGATTCTGTAATTCTTCTTCCCGTTTCAGATCATCTTCAACGAATTTTGTTGTAGGTAATGGCTTTCTTGGTTAATTTTTTTAAACATGATAGCATGGGTCATTTTTATATTGTTAGAAGCATACACGAGATTTAAATATTAGTAATCTTCGCTGAAGAGTTTTGGTGAGAAATTTTGTGGTTTCACTAGGTAAGGGTTGCAGAATCGTCAACAAAGAAGCCAAAAGTGATAAAGTTGAACGGGGTGATAGTGATATTAGTATTAAGTAAAGGACTAAGAATGTTCCCTTGAGGAGCACCAACTTCTAATTTTAGTAGCCGATACCTCCAAGTACGGTAGGTTGTTTAATGATCACTCCGTAGTTATATATATATATATATATATATATATATATATATATATATATATATATATATAAAATATGACAAAATGCTATTTAAAAACGCCAGTTTTAAGAATTCATAAAAGAGAATAAATATTGGAGCTTATGACTTGTATGTAATTTATAGTTCGCAATGAACTAATTTCACTTTCCAAATCATATGGCAGTTTTTTTTTTATGTTAATCAGCATGAACACAATATCTTTAAAAAATCTATAATTGAATAACAACTTAATACTAAATTTGGAATGAAGTAATAACACTTGGTAAAATAGAAATGCTGGCAAGTATCAAGGGACAAATTCGTATTAGTTTGACAGCATAATATAAATTATTAAACAGTGGACAAATGAATCAACATATGAAATAAATAATAAAGAAAATAAATAGCACATGGTGAAGTATTATTCCATAATTTTCAGAATAAACTTTAATAAATCCATGTCATAATTAGGTAATTTAGAGAATGAAAAGATAAAATGCGCGTTCTATACCAATTCTATGCGCGTTCTAGATCAATCGCGCATTCTATACAGCTATAAAATATAAATAAATGCGTTTGGGATCATTTCTGTCATAGCGTTGCTCAGTCTCAAAGAATCATATTTGTGGAAATAAGTTAAAGCTTCCTGTTGTGGATCATTGCTATATTTATAAATTTATTTGAAGAATGGCGGGTGGTTTCATTGTATTAGTAATATAAGTAGGAGGAATATTTCCGTACCTTGAAAACAGATTTTAATTGCTTTGTCAAAAAATTTCACACCTAAATATAAATGCTTTTCATATTGAAATAATAATGCAAGTTATGCATTACTAAATTTTCAACTATTTTAGAAAATGACACAAATAAAATTCTTTCTGTCAACATTTATGGAATAAAGTACCAAGATGTCCTTATCAAATATGAAAACATGATGAAACCGATTAAGTAATTTTCTGGCACGTCAATTTGAATCACTCCCAGTAAACTGAAATCTAAATTTAGAAAGACTACTCTAGCAAATCGCTTTTTGAGCTGTAATCTGCTTAATAGACACTGCTCATAACTGACGCAATGTTTTAATATTCCTAAAATTCAATATAATGGAAAAAGAAAATTGTGATATATAATTAATATGAAAACATTTCCTAATCAAATATAAACTAAAGCAATGGATTAACAAATATGGAAATAATGCCATTTAATATTAAAACATGATACTCTTTTTACATTTATTATTTTATGCTTTATCGTCTTTGGTATTTCAAACTAATCACTTCAGATGACCAATTGATTCACCAAAAATATTGGTTGCATTTAATACCAGATAAATTATTTCAATATAATTTCATGTCCTTGAAACTGTCAAATTGCTGAACATTAAAACCAGTTGTTTAACATAAAAGTTTACTTTAAATATCTTAAATATTCTAATTTACTCTGTGTATTATGCTCACGAACTATTCCAATGGTCTTTGATCCCATAATATCATAATGCTGTTTTTAAAAAAAGAAAATTACCCTTTATCTATCTTCTAAATTTCGTCAAAGTATAGTGAATTTTTTCTCTTGTAATTTTTTGAGATATTAAACACGTTTCATTACATGTATACACAAATAATATTTCATTACATGATTACAAACATCAGTATAACATCCCTTTAAAAAAATGAAATGAGATTTATCCTCAAAAATGTCTCAGCATATTGATATGTACAAGATACCATAGCTGATATTTAGAAAATCTTCGGAACATAATTTGAAAATAAGTTTTATTATTAAACAATAATATCACTTTAACTTTTCATTCACAGTGTAATTTTCCTAAGATGTTTATGAAATGCATCACAAGAGTTAATTTGTTAACTGAAAAACAACATTTACAAATTTAAGAAATAGCGATTTAAAAATAGGCATCATAAAGAAAAAAGTTTGAAATAGATTTTCTCACTAGATAATAAAAGTTTCTTATAAAAAGTGATATTCTCATTCACATACAAAAGCAACGACAACGCTTTCCCTAGTGGTCAGCTAATCAATTGAACATGAAAAAGTGCTACGCTAGAAATTCAGCATTTTAATGCCAACACTAATTCAGCGTAACGTTCTCCTCCAACGGCAACGCCGTGATGTTTCTGAGTTCCGCGATGTGACAAATTGGTCACGAGCACTTTTACATCATCATTTGGAATAGTACTTTAATTAGTAAGTTTAGGGAAAGTTAAAATTGATTTGAACTAGTTTGGACGAGCGCTAACGTCATGAAATTTGGTAGGTAATGATTTTTTTGATATAATTAATTAGTTGAAAATAATTTCTATATTATTTATTGGGTAATTATAGAGAAATTTAATGGAATGACGTTGCACGTGCCTTTCAACTATGGGGCTGATCTAACTGTTTTAATTAGTTATTTTTGAAAAAATTCCAGTAATTTCACGCGTGTAGCTCATCGTAGATATCTAAGGTCTAAACAGAAATAATTTTGAAAATTTAAAAAGCCAGATTGGTAACCGAGTTAATTAACTCTCAGCCTTTTAACAGCTGGAAAAATGATGTAATTATCAATAGCAGCTCTAGGTCTCTTCCTAGAGCTGGGCGCAGCAGGATTATAAATTGATAGTTTAAGTAACTCGTTACAAATCTGGGGTATTTTTCCGAAGAACTTAATTGATGTTCTTTTAATAAATTTCTAAACAGATTCAATCTGGAGGTTGTCATGAATTATTTTTTCTCTGAGGTACCAGGGGGCATTAATCATTCTCCTGAATTGTTTTAATTAATCAAATAAAATTTTAAAAAATAATTAAAATGAAAATAATAAAGTATATTTGAATCTCCATTTAATGCATTATAAAAAGCAGAGGTTGTAGTTTTGATTGATTACTTTTACATTATCTTTAAAAAATTCAAATAACAGTAATAGGTACATAAAAATGCGTTTAATATTATTGCAATGTGCACATATGAAAGTATAGTTTAGTAAGCAAATGAAAAATATTTTTTGAAAAATATGCATAAAAGTATTTTGAAAAATATTACGATCAAAGGAGAAAAATATTTAACAGAATTTAAAAAAGATATAAAGGAAAAATTAAATTTTTTAAATTTCAAAATGGTGCAAATATGCGTTTAGTCAGCGATATTCGAAAATAATAAAGAAAATATTGGAATTTTATTAATTTTATATTAAAATTTTAATTTAATTTTTGAAATACTATTTGTTAACATTGCTAACCAAGAAGTAGCTAAGTGTCAGCCAAATTTAGGAGCTTTATGTCTAACAATTTGCCCCGAAAGAAGCAATTAATTGATAGTATGCCAACCTATAACTATTATTATATTAAAAGTATGGATAAGTTCATATCATATTTTTAACAAAGGGAAATCGTTCTTCTTTGATTGAACAATGAAAATGTTTATCTTTCATTGTAACGATATTGTTAAAAAAAATTTTAAGTACAAAAAGAATATCATAAATATTTATTATTAAAAAGATGTAAAAAAGTATACTTTTATTTTAAAGATGAATTAAAATCATTTTTAATAGGGAAATTTTTTTGGAATTTATTGAAGAACTCAAATTTTCTGAAGAACATCAAACTTTTTCGCCATTTTTAAGTAATAAAAATTTAAAAATTGCATACCCAAATTGTATACTTTTCTAAGTTCCAAAGCATATTTATATTCCCCTTCAGATGCACACACATATTTTCTCTTTTATTAGAAAAGTTATATATAGTAAAAAATTTATACATATGAAGAGTCATTACAGCCAAATGTTACTTCGAGTCACAATAACATAAAAATATTTATTTATTCCTATTTCGAATCAAATTTTTTTATTACTTTCAAAAAGTACAGACGTCTTTTTTTTCCAAGTAGAAAATTATTGTACAGTAATAAAATAAAATCTAGTAAGTAAAAAAAAATTTATAATTTATCAGTGTTATTTAATAAATAATAATTTTTAACAAATAACTTAAACAATTCTTAATAAATAAATACATTTTAATAATAATAAAAAATTAGTTTACATCAAATTCAATTTTTTAAAAAATATATCAGATGAATTCCAGAAGGAGTGTAAAAGAAGAAAGTAAAAAAAAAATGATTAAATTTTAGAGAGAGTAAAAGGAACATTACAGTCTGATTTAAAGTTTTAGCGGAATATAATGAAAAACAAAATCGTGTAATTGGAAATGAAAAAGATTGGAATTAATCGCCACTAATATGCGTACTTGCCAAATCTCATAACCCGTATTATAGCTAGTTGCTGGGATTGGGATAGTTTTTGTTAGCGCCTATAGACGGCTGCAGACTGTCAGCGCCGTGTCTACAGACAGTAATTGGAACCTGGCTTCATCCTCCAATGCGTCCTCCGGTTAACGCATACATTACCCGGTAAATATTTATAAATGAAATGCGTGTAACAAACGTCGAACTTCAGTTGTTTTTCGATAGCAACGATTTTGGTTAATTCGTCCAAAAGATTTAAGTTGTCTGTTTTTTGTTGTTTACTCTTAGCATTTCTAGTATGAAAATTAATGACAATTACATCAGTTATATTTTTCATTCGTGCATTCCTCTTTCTGGGAAATTAACAACCTATACAGAAATGGATTATTTGTCAAGAACATTTTGCTTGTGCTTTTTATCAGTCAAGACCGTCCAGATTTTCGGAAGTAAACTCCCATTTTTGTCAAGAACAAGATTTTTGCATTTAGGTGGATTAATTCAGAGCTATCATAGAGAGATTCCTGTCGCTTCTATTGAATGTGCTTCTAATCGTACCCTTGATCAATCCGATGTTACAAAAGAAATTACCATGGGAAAAACGAAAAAATCTTTTCCTTCGGAAACAAGTCCCAAGAAGAAATTCAAAAGGGAAGAAACAGGAGGTATTCTTAATTGAATTTAAGTTGGCAAAGATAGTAATAAATAGTTTTATTGTCATTTAAGGCCTGTGTATTTTTAAAAAATTTCTAAACTGTGACAGAAAATTGATGAAGTACTCATATCTTATGAAATTATAATTGCTGATTGTTAAAATTTTTTTTCTTTCTATTAAAAAATTTAAGGTAACGCAATTTTTACAAATTGCATTTTGTAATGGTTATTGTATATTTTATGCCCACTTATTTTATGTTAAATTTGGAGGGGGACAATGAACTAATATAGTTTTATTTGTTGAAGTATTTATTAGCTTTGTTTGTTACAGAGAAGAAACTTGTTGAAAATAAAAGAAAGAGACCAAATTATTTTGTTGCAGTACAAATAACAAATCCTGATGTAAGTCAGAAAATCTTTTTAGTTTTTAAAATTGTCCTTTTTTAAAGAAATCATTAATTTAGTTCAGCGTATCCTTTTTCCTTGTTAAATTGCCCCTTCATCTGCTGAAAGTATAATTTTTCTGTTTCTAAGTGACTAAATTTCATACAAGACATGTCGGACTAATTTTGTGTCCTTAGTTACTGGAAATACTTTAAATGTTAAAAAAAGTTTAAGACCTGTTATAAAGTATTTTAATAAGGAAGGAAAAAATTTTTTTCTTAAAACTACTGCTTTGATACAGATTTTTTTAGATACTGAACAATATTATTTTAATAAGCTGTTTGCTGAAGGTGTTTCAGAAAGTCATATTTTTAAGAATAGTTTACTTTAGAGATATTCTGTGTATACTGACCTGATGTAGGTTGAATTGTTTGGCAGAAAACAATTATATAATAGTGTGAATTGAAAAAAGTTTCTTGTTGAGATTTTTTTCTTATTATCTAAACAAAGTTGAAAACTATATTAATTTTATATTGATGTAATTTTAAGTTTGCTTAATGTTTATAGTTTTATACACATTAAATAAAATGTCTAGTTTTTAAAGATTTAAAAATTGCTTTCCATACAGTCTTCTGTCTTTTCAAATTTAATGAAATAACTTCTTTAGAAGCTGGCAAAAGAATATTTAGTGACATTAATGCATATTGTCTGATTTTTACTTTGAAAAGGGGTAGTTTTAAGAATGTGATTATTCTGCAATCTTTTGTGAAGGACAAAACAAAAAATTTTAAGTCAAAGAATTCAAAAACAAGCTGTAATAAATTTGTTACCTGCTTTTGTTCTTACAAAGGAGAAGTATTATAATAAATGCATTTTTTCCAAGAACTATCAAATGTTAGCTTTAATTTTCAAAATTACCAATTTGTCTCTTTCTACTCTTCAGAGCATTTTTTAATTTAATTATATGACCCTTGAAAATAGTTGTCTGTTTTATTTTGAATTTTTCTTTACTACTTCCTTGATATTTGATATTGTGCGAACAAAATGTTTTGTTTCTTTGAAAAAAATCTGTTCTGCCTGCCTTAAAATGATTTGGGCTAACAGTAAGAATTGGAATTATCCACTGCCAGCCCAAATAAGAAATATAAAATTTTTACTATATGTAAATGCTATTATACTTTAGTTTCATATTAATTTGAAAACATAGTAGATCCATATTTAATATTCCTAATTAATATGCAATTATTCTATTGGAATATTAAATATTCTATTTCATTTTAGTGGTATTTTTAATCTAAAAATAAATAGTTTAATTCTTATCTTATTGCTAGAATAGTCTTGTATTTTTTAACTTGGATTTAATTTTTAATAGATATGTATCAGTTTATTTTGTATGTCTTTTTTTTTATTTTCATTTTTTATTGTTTTCTTTTTTCAAATGCTTTTCTTTATACCAAGTTTACTTTCCTACCATGTTTTTTTTTTTTTTTTTAAATAGGTACAATTTCTGATGCAGTTACTTTATTTATAGATTCATGAAGCTATACAAAGAATTCAGGATCACATTGTTGCTCAAAATATGCAGTTTAATGTCTGCATGAATTCCATTGCTACTTTGCACATAACATTGATGGTAATGAACATCAGTGATACAGAAACTTATAGCAGGTATTAAACAGTGTGTATTTACAATATACATCTTATTTTAGCATTAATAGACATACATTTTTATCTTTCCTCTCTTTTTAGAGCTTTGAAAGCACTTCGAAATGTATATGAAGAATGCAATGGTGAAATGTGTAAAAATCCATTAAGACTAGAATTTTGTGGCTTAGGGCACTTCAGAAATCGCGTATGTTCAGTAATATTTATCTTAAAGTATATTTTTTATTATATATTAACATGTATTTTGTTATCATAGAATTGATACAATGAGAAATAGTTTTACTTCCTCGGAAATTTTAATGCTTATATTTATTTTAAACTTTTATTTTAATTTAAGCATATTTTTTAACTCTTTCAAGTTCGATGCAAAGCAAAATTTGAAATTCTGGCAGATTTTTTTTACTTGACTTATTTTCCACTTTTATTTTCATGATCATTTTTCCAAACATATTCCTTATATCTAACATTTTGAATTGATTTATAAATGCTTACTTTACTCTGAGAGTTTTTTTTTTTTTCATTGCATTTTTTAAAGTTTGTGATATTTGATTTGATATCTATTTTTCATTTTAAATAGCTATATCATAATTAGAACATATATATCATCTATTGGCTCAATGTATTCAGAAGGAGAATATTTTCCTTTTATTAATATTTTTAATTGATTAATGAAATCTTTGTTAAAACTTATCCTTTCTTCAGTGTTTGTAGGTAAAATTGGCATAATTATAGCTATTCGTAACTTAAAAACGGTTGTGTCACACATTAAGTGAGCTATCTTGTGGAAATGGTGAAAAGCAGGAACAGACTCATTAAAGAATAACAATGTTTTAACTCAAAAACAAGGTAACAGAACAGCACTCCGAGTTAATAGCAGTACATAAGCAACAAATTAGCAGTTAACTACTATAGTATAAAGAGTTCTAAGAACTGGCATGAGAATAATACTCCAAGAAGAGTGTTCTCTTGACTACTCACTTGAGCTGAACTTAACTACAGCTAACTTCTTCATGTGACTATAGTTTCCAATAAGTGTAGTGTAATACATGACACTTTCTCTAATATTTCTACAGTTGCTCCTTATAATGTTCAGGCTTTCCAGACACCTAAGAATCCATGTTTGTGAAAAAAGGGATTGCTGGTCAGATATTTCTTTTTTACTAGAATGTATAGAGTATGCTCTTCCAAAGGGAAATGCATTAAAACAAGATATAGCTGCAAAATCTGTTGTGTACCACTATGCACAGCTAATTGATACACTGTTTATCATACCAAAAAGAAATGTTAAAAATTAGATGTTAAATAAAAATTATTTATTTTAAAAAGTTTATTTTGTTTCACATTCAATAATGAAATTAACTGGTAATGCAAGATAAATTCTGAGTAAAAATGCTGGTGAAAGTGGGCAAATGCAGATAGAGAGATTAGACTTAATGGATCATTGGGAAAGCTAAATGCCCATGTAGCTCAAAAGAATGAAGTTTTTAGTTGTTAAAAAAATTAAGATTATATATTAATTTAATTTATTATATCCTCCCTTCCTAGTATAAAAGCAGGGTTCTATGTTGTCATAAATTCTAGAAAAATCAAACTACTTATTAAGTATGTTTAAAATTTAGTCACTTATTTTTTCATGGTTTGGAATAAATATTGTGCAAAAATATATCAAAATAATTTTAAATCTACTATAAATTCAAATCCAGTAGGGAAAGTAGCACGGAATATTGGTATGAAGATGAAAAAAAGATCCCTGTAAAATATGTTATATGAATAATGAAATTTATATGGTACATATAAATTTCATAATTCCATAAGATGTTCATTTATTAGTGATTATTTTTTAAACACTAATTGCCAACAAGTCTGGACAAAAAAAGAATCATGATTAAATTTTGATTATTGTATTCTCCTGTAGACAAATAATGCATGAGGCATTACAATGGTATAATATTTTTGTGGAAAAAGGCAGTAGAATCTCTGAACAAACATAATTTGATCAAGCCATTAGGTCACTTTGTCAGGACTGTCAAGGAATTCTACAAATTTTGGACCGATTATCCGATATGGTTTTAAAGTTCAATAAAATTGAAATAAATGAGATAATAAGAGGTGTTAAGGTTTTGATTAAAATAAAACTTTAATTACTGAAACTTGGGTAAATGCTGTAACTGATAAGATTAATTGAATTATTGATACTGCAGCAGCACAACATTTATATAATATTGAAAACTTGTTTAGTGAACTGAAGTCGTATTACTCAAGCTGTGGATGATTCTTTACTTTACCCGAAAATGGTATAGAAAATTGTTTTGGAACGGCGACATTGATGCGCTTTACCTATGCAAAAAAAAAAAAAAAAAAAACCCTCTTTACGAGTTTTGCTTTGGCCCAAAACCAATTGTATAAAATCTGAAATTCTCCAATATCAAGTTTATGTAGCAACAACCAACCAGCTTAGAAATATTTTATATTTGCGTGCTTAAGCATGGTGTGTTTTACTCGATTGATTAGAGAATACCGTATTGCCTGATACCGGTTCCAGAAATCTTTTTATTTCAAAGTGAGCATTGGAATACATAGATATAAGGCTTTGAAAGGTCAAAATTCTTTTTAATTAATCGATACGCCGCGAGAAGACAGGTGAACTCTTATTTTATATTTGTTGGGAGTGCAATCCGAAGAAACAATAAGCAGTTTCGATTTGAAGCAGATATAAACTGATTCTTGCGAAGCCATTAAAGCTAAAGCTAATCTTTTTTTTAATTGCAACCCGAAATGTAATTTACGATCGTTATAAACTGAGCAGAAGGATGCAAGAATAGCAAGCGGTAGTAGAATATATTATTTCACTACCTAATATTTCCGCGGAAATGTAAATTTCCACGATGGAGCTATTCGAGATAGAATCGTTTGAGACATACGCGATAAGAGAATATCGAAAAAAATAGCAGATGTAATTTGATATCATGCTGGGGAAAGCAATTAACATGATGAAATGAGTTTAAATAATTAAAAAACGGTAATTGTTAGTATGAAATTATAAGACACCGAATTCTGCAAATGGAGTAATAGCCAAACATTTTTCGAAGTTTACTAGTGAGATAGATAAACAAATATCTACTTCAGACTAGAAATTTATGGAAGAAGAAACGGAAACGAAATTAAAATGAGTAAAATTAGAGAATATTGTTCCAAAATAGAAATTCGGGGCAAAAGATGGGAAATGAATACAGTGCATCCGAAGGAATAGTACGCATCCAAAAATTAAAAATTTTGATGTATTCAAAAGGAATGGTCTTTATTCCAGAGTATGTAGATCGCATGTAAAATTGAATGTTTTCATAGAAGAACACATATCCTCATACTTAGGAAATTTAAAATACCCCAATTTGAAGGTAAATGGAGAGTAAGTATTTTGGTTGATAGCAGGATACTTCAATTGATAATGATGATGATAGCACTCTGATTTCTCAGAAAAATAACAGTCAATTTAGAGAAATAAGCTATCAGCATCTAACAAACTTTTAACTAAATGAAAGGGGAAAAAATGATATTTTTTGGATAAGCTTCTGTATTGTAAGCACCACTTTATTTTTAATAATTATACACAATAATATACAACATGTTTCACTTTTCAATTAATTAAGATTAAATGCAAGAGTAAACAAAACTGGAATTTTTCAAACTCTTAACAAGAATTCAAAAAGCGGAGAAATCTTACTAGATGAAAGAAAATGAAAAAGCCATTATACAGTTGTGTTTCTGAGAAGAGCATCAATGCTAAAATAAGAAATTGTACACCAATAGATGAAGGTTTTGAATGGTGTGCTCTATTGCTCACAGTTCCCCTCACCCCTTTCAAAAAAATGGAATATACGAATTTATTTTGATCTTTCAGAAGCTGAATAAGAGCATCCATCACGAAACCTATCTGGTGGTATCTTATTATACATTGACAGAATTTAGCATCATTGAAACCAACTCTGGATTTTCGCAACTATTACCTCTCGAGTCTTCTGTGTTGAACAATGTTCATTATTTCGTTTAGTCATTTCAAAATTAAACAACTTACTTTCGGAATTAGTTATGCTTTTGAAATGTTCCAGAAAAGACTAAGAGAATGTGTAAAATCTGTTGGAGTAACAGCTGATGTTTGATGGAATGAATGGATATTGCGAGACTTAAAAAGATTTAATTTGTTACTCGCTTGAGGAGAGAGAGCTGTAGTAATTGTAAATATTGTACATAGAATTTGTTCCTCTATTGAAACAAAACTAAGTACACATTCGAGTCACAATATTATGACCACTACGCTGTCGACGTGAATACGACTGTGGCCGGTTAAAGTGAGTCATAACAGGAATAGTTCGACCCACCCGAAGACGCACGGATAATAAATACTGACGGACCGGACCGTCACGACAGCAACACTGGTAGGAACTATTGTCGAGTCCTTAGAGCCATCACGGCCACGATACTACCCTTCTCTAAGGAAGTACTTTCCACCATCGATAGGAAGAGTCAGACCCCTACTTTTTCCTATGCTCTCCGTGGTGGTGAGATCTCATCCTCATTTCGAGGTGCCCCCTAGGGGGTGATCAAGGTAGGAGGAACTTGTTTGTTCGAAGGCATATAAAAGCAGTTTCAGAGTACGTGTTCGCTTAGCAATATTTGGCATTATGGGTAAGTCATGCAATTGAATGAGCATTGAAAAGGGTGTAGCCATCAGGTACAGAAAACGCGACGACAACACTTTTGAAACCGCAGCTTTTGCGAAGTGATGACATAGTGCCGAGGTGAATGTATATATACTGGTGTGCAAAACTTAAGCAACAATGTAAATTTTAAGCAGATAGCCATGAAACTGCAGAAAAGGAATTCTTGCGATCAGTACAATGAACACGTAATTCAAGAAAAAGGTCATGCGCATGCAAATATCATGAACGAAACATCACAGGTGACGTGAGCGTGCTCAAAAAAGCGTGGGGTTGGCGCGCGCAGCTCCAGACTACAATAAAAGGATGGACGGAGATGCAATTAAACACAAACGCTGCAAATGCTAGTGAGTTCTTTCGTGAAATATGGCTAAAAGAAATCATCTGGACGATTTCACACTGGGGGAAATGATGGGAAAGTTCAAGAAGGGGCGTAGTGCGGCTGAAGAGTTCGAAATCAACAAAGGTGTCGTTTCGCGCGCTTGGAAAACCTTCCAAACCTCAGGTACAGCTGTTAAAAATGGTGATGGCCGCCTCAGGAAAACAACTACAGGGGATGACCGATATAGCGTCCTTCAGGCGAAAAGAGCCCGAAACCAGTTAGCAAGCGCTATTGCTCAGCAACTGTGTATAGCAAAGGAGCGGCAAGTGTCGCGGTTTACTGTGTCCAGATGCTTTCACTAAGGGGGTATCGCTGTTTCCTTTGAAAGTTGGTCATCGGTAACACCGTTTAGAGTGGTGCAAGGAGCACAAAAACTGGACATCTCATCAATTGAGTCCTGTCCTTTTTACGCATGAGAGTCGTTTTAGTGCTACAAGCTATTATCGACGCCAGTTGATTTGGAGAGAGGTCGGAACACGGTTTTATCCCTGTAACATCACGGAAAGAGACCGCTACGGTGGTTATGGAGTTGTCGTCGTCTTGGGAAGCATTATGCTGAACGGGAGAGCTGAACTCCACGTTTTCGATAAGGTTCTGTAACCGGAGATCGCTGTTGTAAAGAGGTGATCATTCCCCATGTGCGTCTATTCCGAGGTGCCATTGGAGCAGATTTCCTTTGTATGGATGATAATGCTCGGCCAAATCGGACTCCTGCTGTTCAGCAGCTACTGGAAAGTGAAGATATCACTCAGATGGATTGGCCAGCGTGCTCCTCTGATTCAAATCCCATAGAGCATGTGTTGGATGCTTTGGGAAGTCGCCTTGCGGCACGATTATATCCTTCGGGGAACACGCAACAACTGAAACAGGTGCTGATTGAGGAATTGGCACTCACCTCGAGAAATGTTGTACAATCTATTGATAAGTATGGGGAGACGGTACGAAGCAACCATTGCAGTAAGGGGAGGGCATATCCCATACTAAAGAACATCTGCTTGTTGTTTTTCCTCCTTGACAGATAATCATGTATAACGATTCTATGAGTTCAACAAATACTTTTTTAGTTTTATTTTATTATTGTATGCATTGTATTCATTTTTGCACAACTATGCTTTCGTCATCCTTTAAGTACAAAATGCTGTCTTTCATTTCTGAATTTCATGTCTGTCATGTCACTCATAATTTCTCGTGGAATGAGGGCAAAAAAAAATGCCTGCTGCTTAAGTTTTGCACAGCAGTGTAGTAACTAAAAGAATTGAGTAATAGCGCCGTAGTGAATGTGCAATTCAGGTGTGTATGATGACTTGTGGGGCACCACAGTAGTGAGCGTCACTTCCAACGACTGGTTAAGAGTGATCGCTAGCTACCGTTCGATACATTGACGACACAAACGAATCAGCAGTGAACCAGAAAGCTATCTAGGACAACTGTTAATTGGCCTTCGCGGTTGATTTCAGTATCCCTGCCGACAAACGTGCATTGCAAGAAGCGTCGTGAATTTACATTATTGAACAGTACAAACATTGGATCCCTAGAACAGTGGAAAAAAGTTGCCTTTTCAGATAAATCTAGTTTTATGTTGCATTCGATTGTTGGGTGCTGGTATATTCGGCGAGAGACATCAAAAAATAAACTTCCAGAAACATTGTGAAGAAGGCAGTGTAATGATATGGGGCGTATTTGCTTAGAATTCTTTAGGTCCATTAATCCTTGTGGAAGATATCATCAGTAGCTGTGCGAACTTAATCATCATTTTCGATCATTTACATTATGCGAATGATGGCGTTTTAAGTGGATAATTTTGCATGCCATCAGTCCAAAAATGTGATCTGCTATTATCATGGCCATAGATGCCCACTTTCCAAACACTCTTTGAATCCGTGCCCCGCCCCTTAATTAATGTTAGAGGAACAAGAGGAAGCTATTCCGGCTATTAGATCCGGTAGTTATAATAATATTACTCTTATATAATAGTTTCAAACGCTGTACTTTGGTTTTTATTAAGTTTATAAATTCCCTTAAAGTTTTATTTTATTTTGCTGTATCTGGAACAAAAACGAACATGAAAGAGTTAAATGTCAGCTTCTGTTATTCTTCATTCTACTAATTGTTCCCTTAGTATATTATTCAAAATATAACTGATAAATTCTCCCTTGTGCTAATAATTTTTTGGTGATTTTTATGTTCAGTTATGTGGTATTTTGCTCTAAGATTATGCGTTTAGAATGTGACTGCCAATAACTGATGGTATCTTAGATACCGCAGTTATGAAAACATCTATAATTTGAATTTCAAAAGTTTTCTTTTGTGTATATGCCAGTGTCTTCTTTATTGTCCCATTATATCTGATTTATAATTCCAGCGACATTCGAAAAACTGATTTTTTTAGATGAACTGTATAATTTACCATTTGTAATAAGAATTACTATATAATTTTAACATTTGTAATAAGAATAAAAGCTATAAGTAAAGAAGTTAAAGTTCTTGCATTTGTTTGTTGTTCGAAAAGGAAGCTGCTCTTGCGAGAGGAAACTTAATTGTAAATTGAAATCCTTTTTGAGCCATGAATCTTCTTTAGTGTTTGGGCGAAACTTGTAGGATCATAAAGCTAATAAAAATAACAAGTGAAATTGTGAATCCTACAGATAAGAGTAGCAAGATATCTAACATTCTTTTTCCTCTGACGAGAATTTACCCTGAACTGATTGTAACGTACAAGAAGTTTTTGTGTTTCGAATTGTATGTGACTTTTACAAACTATAATATTCTTTAGAATGGTTAAGTTTTATTAATTTTTTAGGTTCTTTATGCTAAAATTACCAAAAATGAATCGTTCGAACGACTTTGTGGCTTAGCTGAATGTGTTCGGAAACATTTTGCTGATTTTGAGATTTGCTCAACTGATGAAAGAGAATTCAATCCTCATTTAACTATTGCAAAGATAGATTTTTCAAAGAAAAAACAGAAAGTAAGTCACTGAATGATTTTAATAGAAACATTCAATTGTATTCTTTGATTATGTCCTGCATTTTATTTCAGAATTATATGTTGAGAATTTTTCCTTTGGCATCTGTAATTATTATTATTAAAATATAATTTGCTATTTTGTACCAAAAGAAATCTGATTATGGTGTATTTTAAGTGCATACATGCCCTTGCATATTAAGATTTGTATTTTGAAAAATGATGTAAAAGCAAAGTTTCTAAAACCAGTAATATTTCATGACTTAGCAAACTTTTCCTAATCTCCTGGTAGAATGGATTTGTAAAATATTTTTGTACTGAAACATTATTAACATTATTTCATAATTAAAATTTATAATTATAATTTAAAACATTTAAAAGACAATTTTGTATCTAATTATTTATAGTAACTGTATTTTCATTTATAAAAATTAGATTTTGTAATTACTTCATTGTTTGATTTTGATTAGTTAATCTTTTACAAGAACTTTCAAGATTTGGTTTTATTTATTTTTTAAAGCTATAAAAAAAATTGTGAGGGCATTTGGAATAATTTTCTTTTCGTCATTTAAGTTATGAATTTTTATTTTTGCTGTGATTGATATGACAATGTTTTGGCAGATTTAATATTTTAAATATTTAAATTCTTTGATTGATTATTAATACATTATTATAATTGTTCTGGTTGATAATTTAATTTGCAGGAAAGGAAAAGAAAAAAAATAAGCTATGGAATCTATCTTTGATAACTATTATTTTACAAACTTCAAATTATTATCAAAAGAAAATTAATGCATTCATAAGTCTGATACTTATTGAGTAAATGCATAACTAAAAAAAATTAAGAAAGTTATTTCTCTTTAGCTAATATTTTGGATGGGCCCGTTAGTTCTATTTGTAACCAATACACCATATTAGTAATTTTGGGGGAAATATAATTCATAATAAATAATAAAATCTATTCCTATATGATAAAGACATGCACCACCATTGCATTTATGATAAAATTATAAATATAAGTTAACTTACAATATCTTTTCATTTACATGAAAAGAATGTATTTATTCAATTTTTTCTACTGTTCTTGATTTTTTTATTAATTTACATTAAATGCACCAAAACTGAATTATAAAACATTGCTTTAGATATGATTTAGAAATTAAGTTCAAAGATCTATTCTTTAAAAATAATTTTTAATATCATAGAACTATTTTTGCAAATTGAAAATTTTTAACTTAATTCCAGAAATTGAAATAAAGGAATATTTGGTGTTAATCAAAAACTAAATAAAGTTTCAATGGATCAGAGAAGATTAGTATTTAATTTGATCAATATATGAAGTTAAAAATTGTAGAAATCCATTTCAAGGACTATTTTTAAAATAATAAACGATTTAAAAAGAGTTTTCTTTTACAGGTTATAGTCAGCTGCTTACCATGTAAAAATTAAATTGATATTACTGATTTTGAATTATTTTTGCTTTAAAGTTATGATACAAATTTTGACTCGGTGCCCTGAAGTATATTATTCATCAAAGGACATACTTTAGTCATTGAATGCTTATTTTGATCAGAATTACTGATTTTTTTAATTAAATCTTCAAAAATAATTTAGAAACCAAATGTCACAATCTTTGTCCAGATAAATATTGAAAATCAAATGATATTTAAATCTTTCATTCTTTGCACTAAATTATAGTTATAAAAATTCCTATTGAACTAAATGCATTTAAAAAAGAAAAACTTTTTGTTGGAATTAATTGAAATTTATATTATGCTGCATTTTTTAAAATAAAAAATATAAGTTATGCTAAATTTTTATGTATATATTTATAGTTGGTTAGCTATTCAGACAAGATAAGCAAGTCTGGGCTAACTAACTCTATTTACAATCGATATATGCATTTCTAGCATGATTAATTTAAAAGTTGTGGTAAGAAACAAGGAATAATGCAATACAAGTTTGACACAAATAGTGGTAGGAATGTTGGGCGCTACATCACCGCACTAAGGAAAGAAATGGTTAGCTTGGAAAAAGTTTATAAATTTTACATGCCATCCAAAACAAGTAGACTGGATCGTTAGACTGCAGCGTTTGATCTTTTCTCAAAAGCGTCGGTGATAGAAATGTATTTGGTTCAAGTGCAAGATGAGAATTTACGACACGGAAATTGTTAGGAAATTCTTGAGGTGGTTAGCCATTCAAGGAGTATGTTTTATTTAATTTTACTTGTTCAGCAAGATCTTCGACTTTCGCAGCAAGCGTTTATAATGTCACTGCAGCAACTGTAAAAGAAACCAGTTGGGTAGAACTCGCAGAAGGCAAAGAAGATAGAAGAGAAATCTCCATAATTTTGTCAACTATTTAGCCTTTACATGAGAGAGCAAATCATGGAGCCACAAGGACCGAAGAAGTGTGGACTTTATCTGAAGATTCCCAACCAATGAACGCAGGTGTCTTAGAAACTTAGATGGTTTATGATCTCGAAATTCTTCAAGCTCCAAAAGCTGTCACTTCCTCTGTTCTTTAATAAGTGTGAACTGATGGATGTGTCCCCCCCCATTTTTCGTACATAGCCGTAGGTGGACGGTTAATAATGATATTGTCAACTTCAGGCGCATATTTACTTTCCAAGTTGGTCGCAATGTAGTGGAACTTTGTGAAATCAGAAGTTTTGTGGGCCAATGCGAATTGGGGTTCTGCTTGAGTGAACCATAAGACTGATTTGTCGGACGAGAAAGGATGCAATTTGGAGAAATCCGATAAACTATGGGAAAATCCGCTCAACAGTTTTTATTATCCAGAGCAGACGTTACCCTTTGCAGCTGCCTATTTTGTTTCTGAATTTTTCTTACAACTTCGCAATTTCTTTTTGCAAGTTCTTTTCTTCGCTCATGATAAAATTTGTGGGAGTAGGTAGAAAAATAGATGGTTCCATGAAGCGTGGCAAAGTTCTACGTTTTCATACTGAAAAATATCAAAAATGGCTATCCATTAAGTCCAGATTACGGAATTTATATAGTATCCTTTGAGACTAGTAGCGACATTTAGAAGAGTGCATGGAAATTGCGGCACGAGATCCACACAGCCAGAGAGGTAAAAAGAAGCCTGGCCATGATTGTAGATGGTTGGTTAACCAACTAGACAAGTCTGAGCCAGCTAACTTTATTTACCTCTCAACATATATATATAGATAATATGATTAATTTAAAAATAGTGGTAATAAATAAGGTATACAATATGAGTTTGTAATAAATACTAGTAGGAATGCTGTGTAGCCACACACACACGCATGTGTGTGTGTGCTATCAATTATATTCTTTTCTGGATTTTAACAAGCTTATGTATTTATAGATAAATAATTTTATTAAATATTATAACTATGATATAATATTTATTTACTAATTGATGATATAGGACAATGAAAAATGTATTCGTTTGTGAACAATTCTATTAAGAGCATCACACTTTTCCTTATAAAGTAATGTAAAAAAAATCTGACAAAGCTTGTTTCTTTGTCTTTATGTGATTTAAACCGGTTCGAATATTTTTACCTCTCAAATATATTCTTGCAATAAGTTCTGTTCTATCTTCTTCTCCAACTTCTCTTGCCCTTCTTTCATTTCTTTAATGAAAGCAAAAAGCTGTTCAAATTTTGCCTTATCTGCTTCCTCCATCGCTCTAGTTTTCACCATTCAATACCACTTCTGACACCAGTTACGTTTTTAGCGTACCGGGATCGGATTGAATGAGTTTTACTTGAGAAGAGCACAAACAAATTTATTTACAGATATTTACAGGCTGGCATGATAAAGTTAAACTTCAGATAAACACAATCCAGCAGTCAACAGTCACTTATAACGTAAATGCAAGCTTTACGCGCAATAAAAACAGACTGCAAAACAGCTATCGTATAGCACAGTATATCACAGAGAGCTCAATTATACAACGTGAACAGCAAACGTAAACACAGCTCACTAATCCGCTAGTCCAGCGAGACGCTTCTCATCCGAGAGAGAGGAACTCTCAACTAACTCACTCCCGCTTCATCTAACGGCAACCCGTCCCGAGCGGGCGTCACGCGAAGCAACGCGGCGCATCCAGAAATGTCTCGGGGCTACCAGAATATTCCCCTCGCCAAGTCAACTCAGCTAGCGCGAAGCTCCTAGTGAAACGTCGCTAATGTTTTCTAATTCGGTGCACGTTCGCACGCTTGTAACACAATCAAATCACAGTCATTAAGAAAATCCTAATACATAGGACTCCTAAAGGTCTGAAGCTTGTCAAAACCCATCAGTAGCATTTTACCTCGTCGAACGAACAAAAAATCCGCCGCGTTTAAAACTATATGTTGTTCAGAAAAAATCGTC
>JAOUZG010033074.1:6236512-6256931 GCA_026289955.1 Argiope argentata
TATATATATATATATATATATATATATATATATATATATATATAATGAATAATTTAGACAACCAAATGTCAATCTGAATTAGTTTACCTAAATAATATAACATGAGATGGCAGTTTTAAAGCAACTTGATACAAGTGAATTTCCAGTGCGTACATCCCATTATCCGCACTTTATATAAACGCACTTCAGTAAAAGGCTAACCACAGGTAACTGTTTTACAAATAATCAACACAGTTTTCATAAAATACCCCCCCCCACTTTATAAAGACATTCTTTCAAGCAATCATCACCATTTAGCTGTTTTGACCTCTTCGGAAAACGCGTATCTACATTCAGTCTAGCGATGATGTTTATACTGGTCAAACACAGAGTCTGTGTAATATGAGATTATACAGTAATGAAATAATTCATTTTTAAAGAATGTAATAATCATATTTATTTGAGCGAACATACATTTTTGCACATGAACAAAAAGAAAGCATAAAAAATAATTTATTATTTTAACTTGCTATTTGAGAATGTTATTGAGCAAAACATGATAAAACACATACTATTTGCGTTTTTTAAAATAATAATTATTAATCATCTTTCATTTGTTGCTTTGATTTTGGGTAAGCCTCAAAATATTTTAAACATCTAGAAATTTACGAATGTTTGAGTTTTTACTGAAATTATAATTAAAACAAATTATCACTAATTACTCCTGACGAATAAACTCATCATAACACAATATGTATTATTTTTATGACGAATATACACGTCAAAAACCATTAACTGTCTAATATGATAAGAGTTCCGGCTCCAATACACATTTTACTCTAATCTATGATTGCTATCACTAATCTCAACAAAGCTCTTTTTAACTTTTAATTTGTAATAATTCTTGCTTTATTAAGGAAGATAAAAAAAAATCAACAAATAATTGCCTTTGTTCTTTAATCAGCCTCTGAATAACGGCTGTTTAGATTGAAACAAGTGCATATATTTCTTTATTGGAAGTAGATGCTACACAAAAGTTGAGATTCAAGTGAGCAGTCCTCCTACAGTAAAACAACTTCTGGATTATTCTGCCTTTTATTCTCTTTCCAATTTCTGTCATATTTTTTTGATAACGTTCACACTATTTCCATCACTTATGCTCAATCTCCAGAATTAACATTTATATGCTTTTAAATAAACAGAACACACTGTAGAAAATTACACAATATTGTCACTGCTACTGAGGAATGTATAATTGAAGAGCTAGAACTTATAGGTATAACATTATCATTACAGCATTGCAACACATCAACCGGTGATGAAAAACAATATTTACTAGAGAAACCTACGTCAAATTAATTAAACGAATTTAGTGATCAGCTTGTTTTTTTTTTTTTTTTTTTTAGACTATTCAATGTAATCTATTAATATGGTTTGCATTTTTTTTTAATTCTTGTTATAAGAAAAAGACTGAAAAGCATGAATTTGATTAAATTAGTCTACTAGAAAATAAAAATCCTACTTGAATTAATGTCCGAAGAAAACAATGATTAATTTTAATGCTGACAAAGGCCCACGATTCCATGTGGATATGGATTCTTAATGGATACTTGAATTTAATTACAACATTGATACTAATTATATAAAAAAATAAATTTTAAGAATTTATTTAAAATAAAATAATTCTATGAACATTAAACTGATATAATTAACAAAGTAGCTTTTTGAGTCTTACTGCAATGCAAAAATCATTTCTGCCAGGATAATGATTTTGGAAATTAGGAGCATCAATTTCCATAAGAAATTCACAGCAATTACCTGTCTGGTTCACTGATTATTTATCAAATTAAGTGCTCCTTCTCTACTATCTTGGGTGCAATTATAGAGAAGGAATGAATAATAGGTGAATAAATAACACGCGCGTCAACATGCTCAACATATTATCACGCTCGATTGCAACTTTTGTTGGAGTTTATTTCTATCTTCTGTCCTCTCCCCTGACCACTTCTTATAATATATTGCAGCTTCATTAATTAGCCAAGCTGTGAATTAAGTGCAACTGTAAAGATGTTCAGTGAAACAGTCTGCAACTGACAAGAGCCATTCAACATTAAGCAATAAAAATGATTTCTGTGACACGCACATTAGTCTTTCACTTAAGTTTGCTGTTGCAACATTTTAAGAAACCATACATTTCATCACAATTCTAATTTACAGAAGGGAAAAAGTAACTTGTCAATGCATACTAATATAATTATCATTTTATAGCTTTATCCAAATTCGATGAAAATAGTAATTTATAAAATTTTCTAAGGGCCTAGCAAAATAATTTTGCAACACCGTATTTCATTTTGTAAGATGCATAATTTCTACTTAATAAAAAAACGATTTAAACTTTTTTTTTAATCTACAGTTAAGACCTTGCCAACCAACATTCACCAAAACGGCTACAATTGAAAAATTGTGCAATAACACCCGATAATAAGGCATTTGAAATTCTATCGCAAAGATTGGCGATACTATGTAGCAAAGATTTGTTGCTCATGATGGGCTCGGAAAAGAATTATTTGATAAAGAATAGTTCGTATTCTCTGCAAGCACTTTTTTGTTTTTATATCATCAGCTAACTACACAAAACCCCTTTTACCATAAATAAAATCACTACACAGAATGCATAATACTTTTTCAATGACAATGATATTTTTTTCGTACCTTCACGTACAGATAACTTGAGGGAGGGGGATTTAATTATGTTAAGCAATCAAATAAGCAATTTTTTTTTTTAAATTTTGTACACTTCCCACGATTTCGAACTATTTGAAATGATCTTAAAATAAGGGAATGTTATAAACATCACGGATCTAAAAAGGCTACCTTTAAAGAAAGCTAACAATCTTTTACACTCACTCACAATTGCTTCCCTTCCTTCCACATTAATTGAAAGAAAAAAAAATGCAGCCTTCGAACAATCCTCTCCATGCTAAAATTTTATCCCCAAACGCCATCAACACTCCGTTTCTTTTCCTCAACGTATCATTCTAATTCCGATCAGTTATCGACAGAATTACTCAATGATTTATGAATTCGAAACTCTTTCACTTTAGAGCAGCATGTAACACCAGAACAGTTTATATGTGTACACATCTTCCCCAACATCGTAACAAACATGTAATGCAGATTTGCATTGATCCAAAGAATTGTATATCACCATTCCAAGAACGATGAAAAGTGTCATGCCTGCATTACTTAAATTACCGAATAAGTTTTAGAAGAAACCTTTCTGAATGAAATGTAAAAAATAAAAACCATATTTTTAATATGGAAAAGTAAATCTTAAAAATTCCTGATCGATATTGAGATGCAAAAATTCTAGGTTACCAATTTATTTAATTTTCACTGCAACTGTATAAATAACCGATTGAAATATATTCCAAAAATAAATGGCTAGAAACTTATTGCGGCTAATAAGATATTTTAACTCGAAGTCCGCAAACGCGATTCATTATTTCAAAAAATCATTTCTGTATTTCATGCAGTTGATCTAAGTACAAAGGCGGCAATACCTTAAATTCGATGCATAGTACCACAGGCAGCTCATGAATAGACACTTGTAACTGCAGTATAACTTCTATCAATAATCTAACTTAAAACTCCAAATCGGAGATATAAACATTTTTTCTCTAATTCTTAATGTACAGTAGTATAAGAGCTCCCACGCACCCAATTACAGCCTTACACTAATTAGTGATACTCTATTTTCAGATCCTTTCCAAGTTTCTATTTCTTAGAAAAGGGGATTGAAAACTTTTGTACTTGCAATGCATTTTCGTGTAATTTTTTTAAAACAAAGTAAAATAAGAAATTGAAGAAACAATTAGATAAATTTATGATGCAAGACTTTAAAATTTTTATCCAACAGATAAGTATGTCTTTTCACTTGAAACAATTTTAGTCAAAAGTAAAACTATATGTCTGCCTGATTGAAGACACTTAAAATCTTCGGTCTCAAATCAAATAAGGACTGTTACATGGAGTACTTTTTAAGGAATATTTACATTTAAAGGAATCACAGGATATGTATAGATGAGATATAGTTTTTCTTTCTTTTAATTTTAGCAATTCCTATTACTACATCAAAGGCCAAAGCTTGCTTCAGATTAAAAAGAACAAAATTAATTAAACAGTATTAATCAGGATAAGCTACAATTGAAAATTGATTAACATTTTTAATTATAACAAGAGCAAACAAATTTTCAGTCTTCGTACATCAAACTAAGCCAGCACAGATTTTAATTTGATAATTTTTTAATGCTAAGAGACTTTAATAGTGCAAATTTTATTTTCATTATACTTCGAAAACAGTGTTTTCAAGATGTGCATATTTACATTCTACATTGGGAACTTATTTTATTGAAAAGGCATAATTATACGGATCTGAATAAATGTGGACAAGAAGAAACAAGCAATTTTGAAATTAAAATTTTCAATAAAATCGGTTAAAAATACTTGCATATTATTAAGTTATAATAAATAAATAAAATTATTAAATAACTGAAAAATCCTCATGCAAATACATGTCACTAGACATAGACAAGTTTTAAAAAGCTACAACACCCCCACCATTTGTTATAAAATACTAGCTAACAATGGAGAATACGCTCAAGATTAATATTTTATATAAATATATCTAATCTTACTTGAAGAATGGGTGAGTAACACTAATGCTACAAATATGAAAAGCACAAATACAAATAAGCATTAAACTGTTTTTGTGCAATTTATCTTTAGTTAGTAAGTGAAATAATCTTGAGTGTATAATAACATTTTAAAATAGAAAATGAATATCAAAGAGAATTGTTACTTTATGCTCTTAAATAAATAATAAAACATAAATGAGGACATAAAACTATTAAGGTAATCCTGACTAATGATAAATAAATGATTAAAGTTTTTTTTCTTTTCAAATTACGTCACTACAACTTTAATCTATATTTCAGTTCTGACGAATAACCAAACCATGAAAATCGATGAAACAAGATGAATGAAATGTTACAAGGGCAAGAATATTTTCATGTCAAAATAAAATCAATCAATTTGCAGAGAGCTTTCATATCATTTAACAAAATTTTTACTCATAAAATACAAGATACAATAGTGCATAAAACTATTCATTTTGCATGTAACATAAGAGAATAACTATTAAACTGGAAAACTGACAACATATTTCAGTAATTTTAATGTTTTTTTTTTCTTTCCACTTCTCCAATTGTGTTAATACAAGATTAAACAAGCTTTATAAGAGATGGGTATTAAGAATATTTTATAAGGCACGGTTCTGGCTGTGCTCACAAGCTGTAACTGACAATAGCTGATAAATTATTGCCAACTTTGAAACTGTACCAAAGTTGCTTGGGATAGTGTGACTTTGCTTTAAAATTATTAAATACAAGAGTTCTCATCCTTTAAATGGTATTTGGATTTGTTGTATTGACACAGATATTACACTACAATATTTTCAGCATAAATACAGGTTTAGAAACCAGTTCATATACAATAATAATCAAACACTATCACAGAGAAGTCATTAACAATTAGAAGATAGTAATAAATCAGCAACATATGTAGTACAATAAGTATTTATAATTAATGATTGACACATCCAGATTATTTAAACCACTAGAGACCAATGCAGTGATTAACAATGATTAAAAAATTGATTAATACATGCTTTAAAGTGTTTTGGTTAGAGGAAATATTTTAAATGAAAAAACTGTTTAATAGAAATAAAGTAATGTCTGAAATATTCATAATAACTGAATATTACACAACATTAATAATATTTGTAAGCCTCACTTTATAAACAAAACAGTTAAGATTTACAATAGAAATTAATTTCTGCTAAATTTTATATTGTTTATATGAATTCATTTGGTCAATTTCAACCGGTGTTCTTTAAAATTTTTATCTTTCATCAAAATTTTTAAAAATATCAATAATGTAATGCTACATATTTGATTCCTACATCTAAATATTTTATAAACATATTAAAAATAATGGTAAAAAGGATAATAAATAAAACACAAAATCAAACTAAATTTACAAAACCCATAGAAGAATGAAGTGGATACCTGTATCTTAAATAAGATTTTTAACTCTTAAATAAGATTAGAAAATCCACAGAAGTAACCTTTAAGTTTAAGAAATAAATGAGTTAAAATACTTCACAACAACATATATTTCCAAAGCTTTATTTTATAAAATATACATTCGAGTATTTGAAAATATGGTTCCAAGATTTTATATGATCACACTTAGAAGCAGAAAAATCACTAGAATTCATTTATATATTAACTACTAAAAAACAAAATGTGAGCACTAAATGTAATAACAGAAGTGCTATACCACTGCTACAAGAAAACAATCACACTGAAACGTTAGCATCTTTCTAAAAATGAGACAACTTAATTCATTGGAACATTCTACTTATACTTTACATTTATACTTTTTATATGTATATAGAGCATATATAATTGCTTACAATAAACCCTCCTATACATAATTTACATTGCAGCTTGTATTTATCCAAGCTGCCAGTAGTGGGCGATAACCTTTCTTTTTTTTGCACTAAAACACATTTACACTTTTTAAAACAGATGTTTACGCAATAGTACTGAATAGTGCATTTTTAATTTGAATATGTATTACACATCTGAAGTTTTTTTTTCTCTGCCAAGAACAAGTTAAAATCATTATATCTATACTAAATTTTAATTTTGAAGACTCAAACTTATCAAATTCCCACTTTACCCTTTTTATTCAATGAGACATTTAGCATTAGCAAGCACAGCTATCTGATCCAGGTTTCTGTTCATTTGTGAGCTTGATTTGATCAGGGAAATCATTATATAGTTCAACCTCTGTTTCTTGTGCTAAAGCATTCTTTGCAACACATTGGAAAGCTTGCTCTACATTTATTGCTTCCTTTGCTGATGTTTCAAAGTAGGGAATGTTATTCTTGCTTTGGCACCAGCCCTGAGCTCGCTTTGTTGAGATCTAAAAGATAATAAAAGTGAATAAATATAGAGCATGTGTCATTACTTGTAAGAAAAGCTTTGAAAAAGAATAAGTTATGCTTATTCTTTTTAATAAGTTAAATTTTCCATGGTTAATAAATATTTGTTTTTTTAATTACATAAAATTATTTACTAATTCATTTTCTTAAACATATCTACCACTTCAAAAAATTCCTTATTTAACATTAATATTTTACAGAAGAAATCAAATTTTAAGAATTCCTTTTTTACAATTTCCAGAAAAGAGAACTAAAGTTAACCCATAATATTTTATTTAAGAAATATAAATGTGTTCCGTATAAGTATTCTTCATATTTGAAAGAAAATAGAATGTATTAAAAATGCATATTTTGAATTTAAAGTAGTTAATATTATATAGTAGACCTGCTTAGGTGCTAAATTTATTCTAACTGAAAACATCTCTTAGTACACAAAGATTATGGCGAAACACTTACAGCTCGATTTTCCAGATCAATCTTGTTACCAATTACAACAAAAGGAAAACTCTCGGGATCTCGAGGACAAGCTTGAATTAAGAATTCATCACGCCATCCATCCAATGACTTAAAAGTGTTAGGAGAGGTAACATCATACACAAGGACAGCACAATCAGCTCCACGGTAAAAGGACACACCAAGAGACTGGAATCTTTCTTGACCTGCTGTATCCCAAATCTAAAAGGCAACAAAATACCATAAATAATGAATAAAATGTTTCCTTATGCAACTAAAATCAACTGTTAAATATTGAATAGTAATTGAAGAGAATAAGTTATTGCAATACCAACTAACAAGTGACCTTAAGCTTTCCTAAAAAATATCTTGCATAAAAAAACAAATGCTCTAAAATTGCCTTAAAATACAAGTTTATGGAGAAAAACAAATTCTTGAATATTTCAATGTCAGTTTCTTCCAATATGTTCAACTATATAATACTGAAGCTACCATGAATGATAAGTATAGGAAAAAAAATTCAGAACACTTTCTTATTAAGACACATTTAATTATTAATTCTAACTAATCAAATGCATAAAAACAAGTCACACATCAAACAAATATTCTAGTTACATTTAACTAATACCCAAGTTAATATTTTAAGACTATAAGAAAAGAAATAAAAAAATGTTTAGATTCAGAGATTTAAATTTTAAACCTCCTAAAAAACACTGAATTGTATTTTTTAAACAACTCTAAAAAGTTGTAATTCAAGAACATTAAGTTCAGTATAAAAATTAAGCCCCTGCCTTTTATAGAGCACATTATCCTAGAATATTAAATTCTAATAAAATTGTGGAAATATATACAATTTTATAACTTATTCTGAAATTCAGAAAATTTATAAGAAACACACTTCCACAAATTTAAAATTTCTCAACCCAATTTTCATTTATCTGAAAATGCACATTTCTCGCATAAGAAATCTTATATTTTTCCTCCAGATCACCAGTAATATAATTCTGACATGCTATAAAAAAATGATAAAATTTAAAGAAAAATACACAAACAGGTTCTCTTAGTAAAGAGAAAAATTAAAGGACCGTAAAATTACATAATACAGAAAAACCTGCATACAATAAATTAAGAATAAAATATTTATGCCATTACTTTTCAAATGCATTGTAGCTGTTTGCTTACAATGTCTGTAAGCTTAAGTGAAGGGGAATGAAGATACCAGTTATGTTCATTGTACAATTAATGAGTTTTTCATGCAGTTTAAAACGAAATTGCTGACTGCTCCCTTTATAAAAATTTACATTTCAGATTAAACAAAATTCATTAAAATAATATTCACTGAACAGGAATTCCTAAACTTTTAGTTCCCAAAACTGCAATAAGAGTTTTTTTTAACTTCTAATTATTTTGATAAATTTATCAATTTTCAGATACTTCAAAGTTCTAATTCTACAGAGTTGCAAGTTACATAATTAAAAAAGTTAAATCCTACTAAAACAGAATTAGTATTATTATTACAGTTACTGGCAATTCACAAGAAATGAAAAAAACACCTTTTTAACTTATTATAACAGGAATGGGGTTGTTTGGTACTTCTTTGATATAAACAATTTATACACTTGGCAAATACATAGTCAAGAGGAAAATTATTCCAAAATTCATAAATGAATGAATATAAGAGGTTTCTGATGGTCATGTTTCAAATATTTTGCAGGTTCTCTGATTAGTAATCTTTTCAACTTTCTATACCCACTGAACTCATTAACTTTACTGATATCAGCATATGAAATTTTACTAGGAAAATCACACTTGATAATTTCATTTATAGTTGCTATTTTTCACTGCAATAAAGGTTTTCCAACAATTTGCAATTTTTTTTTAACCCTTCGTCAAGAAAATAAAAGTGGATAGTCACTCTGGCATATTAAAAATGCCTGGATAATTTCAAATACTGACAAGAAAAAACAAACCCAGTTTGAAGAGAAAGACAAGGTCTACTTCACAGCTAATTTCTGACTGAGATTTTGATGTAGAAAACTTGTGCTTTTTCAACATAAAACAAACTGTTCGACTTTTCAAACAATCATTAAACAGTAGCTTTATTTTCCAGTCAGACGGTTATTTACAAAACTTTTTTGTAAAGTTTCTCAAAAATTTTAGAAAGTATTTTCATCCTGCTGGTCAATTGCTGAACAAATAATACAAGAGGTCAAAATACAAATATTATTTCACCATGATTCGGTAATAAGCAGGTTATAACTAATCATATAAAATAACAATGGAGAAATTTCTTTCCTTTTTATTATTCAACACCTGAATTAACTGTCGGAATATCCATTAAAACAAAAGGTTGAAGAAACGTTTCCACTTTTCTTTTGTAGATTTATGATCTTTTGAAACATTTTTAGTTGTAAAATAGCTTGGGAATGTTGAAGCAAATATTTAGCTACAACTTCTTTAATTTCCAAAACTTTTAGAGGAGCTTTTCAACAACATTATTGCTGGACAACACTTCTGATAATTTATTATTGTGAATCTGATTAAGGGTTGGCTAGTTTAATAGCCAGGTATAAAGAAAAAAAAAATAAACTGAATCATTTTAATTAAATTCAAAATGAAAATAATCCATTATTAATAAAAATGATCAATAATCATTACAGTATCTTTTATAAATTTCACAAAAAAATTGCAAAATATTTCAAAACTAAAATTTTTAATAACCAGAAAGTCTCCATAATGATTTTTTATTATTTATAGTACTGATGAATTTTCATCATAGAGAAAGCTTATTATAAAAGCAAAGAATCCTTCCTACAACCTCTTAAAATAAGTTTTTGAAATCTCATTGAAAAAGTTATATGAAAACTAACTCTAGATTTATTAAAAGATTCTTTGGTAGTTTTTGAGATAATCCTGCTTGCTTCCTATCTCCAACCTATTCAGAATAGACCAATTATCAAAAGTATTCACATTTAACAACAATGAAAAGAAAAATTCACTCCTCAAAAGCAACTTTCTAATCCTAATCATAATATTTCAAAAACATTTCTATTTTGTTATTGAATTCAATAATTTCATATTCCTGAAAGAAATTATATGAATTACACAGTTCACTAATATTTTTCAGAAATTCTTGAATTTTATCCCAATTTTACTCAACAATACGTTTATTCACTTATTCTACCACAAAATATTATTTGAAACATAAAATTAAAAAATGCCATTAATTTATTAATTATGTTCCAATATTTAATATTTAAAAAAGAAAAAAAACACATTTAAAACATACCTGCATAGTTACTAATCTATCATCTACCATAATTTCCTTAGTGAGAAAATCTGCTCCAATTGTAGCTTTGTATTGATTACTGAACTTCTTATTAACATACTGGTTCATAAGAGAGGTTTTTCCAACTCTGAAACAAATTTATAAGAGAAATTCAGTAATCAAATGATGATATTCGATTTTATACAAATATTAATTTAAAAAAGGTACTTGCCCACTATCTCCAAGAATGATAACTTTGAGAAGAACCTTTTTCCTTGAAGCCATAACTGACACACTAAAAGGAAAGTTATAATTTTAACAGAACATTCTAAATTATTAAACAATTAGATGATTAAACAAGTTATTCTTCTAGATTCATAAAACAACTTAATTAGGAAATTAAATAAATTTAACATTAAAATAAAAAAAAAATTCAGTTTCAGAGAAGCATGTTACAGCAGAAATAAGCACCATCCAAATTTATCAAAATACCTCAAGAATATATTCCATAATAATGAAATATTATTTATAAACATCTTTTTAATACCTTCATGACAAAAATCTAAATTGCATGCAAACATATTTATTACATTCATTAGGCTTATCTATCATTAGGTTCATCTACATTTATCAAAGAAACTACCTAAATATCATATGGCTGATAAACATACTTAAACTCTACCCAAAAATTAAAATGTAATTTTTTCTTAAAAGGAATTTAAAACGCTTGGTCGTTAAATCAGAAAAACTAATTTTTTAATTACTTATTAAATGGAAAGCAATTATCTCTAGTTTAAGATAAAATTTCATTAAATGGTCTTCCACACAGTATTTATAAAAACGTGATTATATGATGTACTTATTTTATATTCAGTTATCAAATATATGCGAGCATTTCATAAGAAACGCTTAATTGTATTATGACATGCCACTAAAGTAAATGACAAAAATGATGGGCGTTTATCGAAAATATTGAATTGACCAGAAACTGAGAAATTTATGACAGCTAGAAAATATTTTTGCCACGCAATGCATGTTCTACATATACACATATTTCCATGTTGAACTAGATTCGTTAGTAACTAATGACTGTTAAATGCCAGCTTTAATCATAAAGAAATAGCAACAAAATTGAGATTTTACTTACAATATGGATGTTTAAACAGATTATGATACAGGAGTACAATAGTGTAAATGATAATTCTTAGAAAATATAATGCATTAAAATCACCGAAATTTAATTAACTTAAGAATGATACGGATGAATTGCGTTGCCTCAATTAAAACATATACGGACCTGATGTCGTAAACGCCTACAAAATTAAACTAGGCATCAAAAATCACCGAGATTAGTTACAGATAAATGCTACAGTTCAGCCTTTGTCCCTAAAATATATTTCAGCTGTAATGAACTCAAAAATATTTTCAAAGAAAAGAAAATTTTCTTTGTCCACTTACCTGAAATAACAGGACTGTAACTACAATTACGACAAGACAAAAAAACCCAGCGTAACAAAGTTTCAACTTTAATAGCGTTAAATGGGTGTCAATTCAAACAGCTGATGCTGAAGTTTAAGCAATAATGAAGTCATATATTTACGTTATCACACAATTATATGACTCACAATCGAGAGAAAATGGCGTACGACGACTCAGACTTGACCAAAGCACTGACTTCCCCCGAAAGTAAAGGAATAGCTTTAGCAAAGAAAGAGCCAAATGGCTCGACGCTGTCAGATAAACTGCCAAATGTTGTAAACCTTGTGGCAGCATTTCCAAACTAAGCTTTTATTCGTTTGAAGTGCAGCGGAAGGCATTCACTACAAATAGGCCGTATTATGTTTGAATCGCTTTTTAATTATTTGCTAATTTTTATTAGTTTTGTTCTGTAGTAATCATTAGATTTTGGAATACACTATATATACTATAAACTTGTATACAGAATTTTCGTAGATTTCAAATGCATATATGTGTACAAAATAATTATATTAAAGTGCTTTAATGTAATTCGATGCTTTAATGTATATTGGGGGGGGAATAGTTGTTAATTTTTTTGTGTGCATTTATTGTAAGTAACTAATTGAGTGTAATTAGCATAAGAAATATGACGATATAAATGCATAATTAAAAAGTAACAATTATATATATTTATTAATATTAAGATGGTAAATTTAATTTTGATCAATACATTTCTCCCTTTCGGATTTATTAGCTTACGATTTACAAATAATACATAGTGATTTATTTTCCATTGATTACATTTTTTAAGAATTCGAATAACTAATAATAATAATAATTTTTATATTATACGTCAGGAAAATGCTAGTAATTGATTGTGAAGAAATTTCTATATAACTTAGTCAATGGCTGGTCATCTATATAAATTAAATACTATTTACGATAATTTACCAAAATTAAATTCTGCTGAAATCCTTTATGAGTCACAAGCTCCTTGTTTCTCTGCAATTAAATGCAATTATCATTAAAAAATTATAATGAGGAAATAAAAAGCAAATGGAATATTTTGCTTTTGCGAAATTTTTGTATTTTTAATAAAAAGTTGTTAAATGACTATTATTTCTTGTTAAAAGAAAAAAAAAACATACTTCTCTCTCTCCCTCTCTAGGCCTTTTTTTTTTTTTAAAAAAATACTTAAAGAGGAAAAAGATATTATTTTATTTTTTAAAAACTGTTTTATCTATTTATTCAATTGCAATAGACTGTTATAATACTTTTTGACAAAACGTTTTAGTTAGGTGATCTACATACTTTCGGAACTGAAGGGGAAAAAAATATGCCGTAAGTTTAATTAAAAAATCATTAAAGTAAAAAAAAAAGAATATTATAAAAAGATCACAATTGAACTTTATTTCTTAGAACAAGAATAATACTAATTCGAATTCGAATATTTACTTTCCTTATAGAATATTAAATTTATTGATTTTTCTCAAATAGGCCTCTTATTCTTAAATATCCGAAATAATAATAGAATTTAACTTTCTTTACAATGGAATTTTAGGTACCTGTTTAGAATATTGATGTAAATTTATAATAAACCGGCTAATTTGATATAGTGTTGCGCGTACGCAGTAGCAGCTACAATCTAATCATTCTCGCATTCCCAAATAAAGCTAAGATGTTTAAACCGGAATGAATATAATAAAAAATAAAGGCCGAAGACTATAAAATTACAAGTATAGAAAATGCCTTTAACAATGTTTTAAAAAAAGGGGTGGGAACTTGTGGTCAAAATCAAAACTCTTAAAAGCATACGGCGCAAAATCAGTTGAAAATAGCTATGAAGCTTAAATTCTTAAAGGCTCATTGCATAAAAGTAAAAATTCTTAAAGGCTTATTGCATAAAAATTAAAATATGAATGTTATTAAAATTTCAATTTACTTAGAATTATTCTATTTGCTTTTCAAGTTTTTACGATTTTTGTTTTGATCCCCAAAACTTTAATAAAAAAATATTTTTCATTTCTAAAATATTGATAAAAGTATTTTTTAAAAAAAGTTTTTTTTTTTTTAATACCATGTCAGAACATGATGTTGTTTTTGGGATAAGGTTTTTGGCGTCAACAAAAATCCGTTGGTGAAAAATAAAAATTTTAATCCGTAGGGGAAAAATAAAAGAATCTAATCCGTATGCGAAAAACAGAAATTTTATTATCTGCAAGAACATCTCCCCCCCCAAAAAAAACAGCTTTTAATAACTTGTTGTCATTGCATTTACAAAAGCTCTGATAAAAAAAAGTTAATTACTACAGCAAATAAAACCTAGAAAAATATAATTTTGAGCACGTGATTATATGAAATGAAGTAAAAAGGAAATGTGATATTTTTTTAAACAATAAATGCGTGATATAGTTTTTTTGATCGTTTGCAATACTTAAGGTACTAACTCAATGAAACAATTAAAATGAATAAAAATATAATTTAACTTGCCCGAGTACGTGGTGCTTGGCCGTTCAAGAATTTATGTTCGGACATGATTCATTGAAATATGCATCGCAGATTTAATTTTAACCTTTTATTTATATATTTATTTTAATATTTATTATTCTGTGTCGTCTTTAGAAATTGCTTTCCATGCGCCTCTGTTACTCTTTTAAAAAATTGCAATATATATAATTAGAATTGATGCCAAATTTAATACATCATTATAATTTAAATATATTTTTCAAAAAGCATTTTGTTTTTTACATATTTTTATTTTTTATATTTTTTATACTGCAAAATTAATTCGTTTTTCAGTTGAAATTCTAGCTACTTATACGAGTTGCAAATTCTCCGAAAGTAGAGTTTGCTTTTCAAGTAAAAGTTTTCAATTAATATAAGAAACAAAACAGATTTTAATCGTGTAAATTTTAAGTTAAAAGAAATATCGTTCTTTTTCACCTAGAATGATTAAATTAAAATTTCACCTTGAATAGTTAAAATTAAAAACCTTAGCAAAAGCTCCATAAATGTTATTTTATTTAGTACCTATTATAGTAATATTTTGTTTTAAGAGTGTATTTGTATATGTACCACAGGGATAAAATTTAATAAAACATTTTTCTTTTTTTAGTGTGTGGTTCTCTCTCTGTATATATTTTGATTATGGAAATTTGCCTGATTTTGATTTTTTAAAATTTTATCACATTTATATATTATATTGTAAATGTTTTATTTACACTTTAACTTTCACAAAATAAAAATCCATCGTTTTTATTTCTTACTAAATTACCAGCTTAGTATTAGGCACTTGTTTATTTTTATAAATGCAAAATATAATAATTTTCCCTTAAAACTGAATTATAAAAGAATTTTTAATAATTTCTCAAAATTTATTTGAATCAAATATTAAACTGCCAATAATTTACAATTTATTTTTATATTCATTTATATTTTATTTAATAATCGTATAACATGTTAAACAAAAATAGCCAAAAATAACAAAATGTCATAACATCTCCGCATTCTTCAGTAATATAAATATATAATTAATTTTTTTAATATGATTAATTAAATATTAAAATTAGTTGTTTAATAAACAAAAATCTTCTGTTTTTTAAGAATAAAGTTGTAGAAGACACATCTAAAAAATAATCGAAAAATGGCAGCCGTAGTAAAACACTATGATTCATCCGTTTTAATCTTAATGATTTTGACAACCAGCTTCGCCAAACCATTCAGAAATTTGTCGCCAAGGGATCTTCCCATGTTAAGCCATTCCGGTACAGGAACATATTGAAACTATTTACTAAATCACGGGTTACGCATTACATCATCGATCAACATTGCAACGTACAACTTCTTTCAATCGAATGCCAGTCTGAATGCACTCGAGCATAATATAGTTTTTCTTTCATTAAATTTAAATTCGAATTCGGAGCATTTGCAGGAGATTTTACTACAATTTATTCGCTAATTAATTCACTTCGTTGCAGAATGGCTTTCAAGAAAAACAAATGAAAATAAAATATAATTTGAAATCTATATTATTGGACCGTATTTCTAATTAAAATAACATATTCTAGATGCTTCGTTTTTAATTATTTCAGAACAGTATTGAAATCCTGGCAGTAGAAAGTCTTCTGCCTTCTTGAAATTGATTTCAGACTTTTAGCTATCAAGTTCAGAAGTGATTAATATCAAGAATATTATAGGGAAAAAATTCCCAATGAAACCTATTATGGATAATATAATTGGAAATCTAAATACCCATCACTGCTTTCTTAGAATTTCTTTGCCTTTGAGAAATGCCGATATCGATTATCTGGCTAGAAGCAGATTCTAAACTTGTTTTTAAAATCGTAAACATACGTAATAAGATGCATAGATGTTAGAATTTGTTGTAAATAAATAGCCAATTTGTTAGAAATCAAACATCACTGTTAGCTTACAGAAATGTATGAAAATTTTAATGAAAAACAAATTAAATGACTAAATTTATGAAATGCAGTGGTATCTTTCATAGAAGAAACATAACATTAAAAAAAAGAAAAACGAGATCAAATGGTTATTGAAATGAAATAGCCGATGAATAAGAAGATGTTTTAATTACTTTTTAAAAAACAAATCCAGATGTTTCCCATAAAATAATTAAAATTTAAAGGTAATCCACATAGTTTTAGTCATAGCCACCATGAAAGTGAGGTGGTTCAGAATTTACATCATTGGAATCTACAGGCATGCGCAATACTCCAATTTCAATAAGTAACTTGTCTCATCCATGCCTGTGTTTTGTTTATATCCAATTCACCACCTGTGTTTTTATCCTCCACCTCCCTCATCTCATTATTTTCGATTTTAAATTCCCGCTCGGAATAGAAAATTGAACGTAAGCAAGAAGTTAGAAATTGATAAGAATTATCAACGTTTAGTTTCATTTTATTTCCCATTGACCCTGCTTTATATATTCTTACTATGATCGAAGCGGTTTTGATATTTAATCTTCATGGAACCCCAAGACTGTCAAAGTTTTATCGACACTACGTAAGTAGAAAAAATTATTTACTCAAAATCGAAAGAGAAGTTGGAAATATTTTCAGAATATTGATTTTGGCTTTCAAACCAATATAAACAAGCCAGCATGTATTGCATAAACTTTATTTTTAAAACATGAACATTACATTTGTATGTGTGAAGGAAATATGCACCATATGAGATTTTAAAGGATACAAAGTTTATCGTTTTGATTTTATTTAAGCGGATGGTACACTTCTATTGTAGAGTTTTTAATGCTTTCCACAGAGAATCACATTTTGACTGAAAAATTCTTGGAGACTTTAATTAAAAAAGAAAGAAAGAAATTAAAGTGAATACTTGGGACATTTGTTAATGAAGCCATAAAGTTTTAATTAAAGGAATTGTGTTATAAGTTTTATTTCAAATGAAATTTTTTTAATTATGTTTGTTAGCTGACATTGAAAAAATTGCCAAAAAAGCTTAATGTTAGAGTTTTTGTGACCCTGTCATTGTTCCTGTTATAACTCTATTTGTTTTTCAATAGAACAAATAGACTTACAGAATAGAACAAATAGAATACTTGTACGAGTTTCAAGTTCCTCGAAAGTAGAGCTTGCTTTTCAGTGAATAGCTTTCAGTTATATAAAAAACCAAACAGATTTTAAGTATGTTACTTTGATACTTACAAAAATAACACTTCTTTGTACAGTAAGTAGTTTTAATTAAAAAGCTTAGCAAAAGCTTCAAAAATGTTATTGTTTGTAGAAGGTATTATTGTATTATTTTGTTTAAAAGTGTATTTGTATCCATATCACAAGTCTAAAATTTAATGAAGTAAAATAATATTAATAAAAAAAAAATTGTGCTTTTACACACATTTTTTGATTATGAAAGTTTGCATTATTCTGAATTTTTTATATTTTATTTCATACTACATTCATATACTATTGCATATATGTGATTCAATCATATACACATGAATCTGTTTGAGATTACTGATGCTACTTTTAAATTTATAAAAAATGATCCTTGTCCAGTTTGGTTCTAAAAATAAGCATCAGCATTATTACATATGTATATTTTAAATTATCATTAAAATTATGCTCCAAATTATGATGATATCTTATTATATGATAAGAAATCTTGTTGATGTTTTATTTAATTATACATACAAGTGAATTATCTTCATCAACTCTGAAAGTTAATTGAAATTCAATATTCCAGTTTCTAAGTTTATAAATTTATCATGCTAAATTCACTAAAAATATTATAAATAGAGGACATAATTTGAAACTGGAAAAGAAGCACCTTAAATTCTTTTTCTCGATAAATTTTTTCATTGTTTTTTTTATTTCTGATTGTTTTTGTTATGTCCTAATGACTACTTTTTGGTTCATTCTAAAAAATATTTGTGTTAGTCCTATAGTATTTCCTATTTACAAAAAATATTACTTAAGTTATTGTGGGACTAGATCTACCTTCTGCATTTGATGAGAAACATGTGGATTTAACTCTGAATATAATATAGTAATTTAAACTGACACTAAAAGCTAGTCCATAATTTTAAAGATCCATTTGATTTTTAATACCAAATACAAATTGAGATTAATTATTACGATTGGCATATGTATGGATCTGCTAATCTCAGAAAAAATGTAAGTACATTTTCATTAGCCAGGTGCAAGTGATAAATTAGTAAATATTGTAAACTGTAGCACTTTTTATCTCTATACTTTATATTTTTTAGATTTAAAAAAGTAATTTTGAATGAAATGATTTTTTTTTTATATAAAAGGTGTTTTTTTTTTGAAAAATTGTTTATTTTATTGGTTTGTTGTATTAGACAGATAATTTATAGAGTAAGGCTGTGCAATCATACTGTTAAAATTTTCTCATATATGTAATCATCTACTATTTAAAATTTGCTATATAAAAATTTCTCATCTTGCTCATTTTTCAACCAGAAAACATGTTTGAAAAATTTGTTGAAAATTCATATTGAAACAGAATTTTTGTTTAAAAGTTTTATTTTGATCTACAGTCACTCAAAAAATTGAGAGTACACCTTACTTTTACTTGATAAATTTGACTTTCAATACAAATAACACATTAACTAGAAGGTTAAATATATATTTTTTATTTTTACACATAACAAAGGGTTTAATTTAAAGTAAAAATAAAGAAAAATCAACAACCCCCCCTCTAAACTGAAAAATGTCAGAAGCCTTTTAAATAAACAGCAGATTTTTGCCTCAAAAAATTGAGAGTACACCAACGAAAACTTCGTAATATCTTGCAAAGAAAGGAAGTGTTAATATTTAATTGTATATCTTTTGGCTTTTATAATGATTTTTAGATGTCGTGGTATTGATTCGATCAATTTTTGGTGGTATTTTAAGATATTTTATCCATTTGTCTTGCAAAAATTGATTTAAATAAGATTTGTTTCTAATTTTGTGTTTTTGAACCACCATTTTGAATGTGGGCCACAGATATTCAATGGCATTGATATCAGTGTTTTGAGTTAATGTGTGTAAATGCTGTTTGCAATGAAAAAACACCATTATTTTAGCATTATGTGCATTCTTTTTGGGGTCATTGTCCTGTTGAAAAATGAAATTCTGACGTTTTTCAGTTTAGAGGGGGGGGGGGGGTTGTTGATTTTTCTTTATTTTTACTTTAAATTAAACCCTTTGTTATGTGAAAAAATATGTTTGGCTTCCTAGTTAATGTGTTATTTGTATTGAAAGTCAGATTTATTAAGTAAAAGTAAGGTGTACTCTCAATTGTTTGAGCCACTATATGTAGGAGTTTTGAAATTTTTTTTGAAAAACACAACATTGTGGAAATATAGGGTGAATAAAAAATTGCTGAATAATGAATTTCTTAGAATTAGCTGTTTAATAGTTAATGGGAAAACAGTAACAGTTAATTTCTTATAGGTAATTGGATATAAAAGTTTAAACTTTATTCTTTTTCAATCTTTGAAAATTTTTAAAAACTAAAGTGGCAAGATTAAGTTTAGTGAAACAGGTTTTAAAAAATCCTGAGCAAATGATATTAGTAATTATTCTCTCATGGTAATTTATTTTTATTTTATCATATTATAATACTGTAGAATCCATTATATGACTTTGGCATGTTTTTCTTTTGTTAATTATAGCTTCAAAAAAACTTAATTGATACAAAAA
>JAOUZG010033074.1:6265963-6286104 GCA_026289955.1 Argiope argentata
ATATATATATATATATATATATATATATATATATATATATATAATTTGTTGATACTGTTTGAATAAAATGCTGAAATTCCTTTTGTAGTCCATATTAAGTTCATCCCTAGAGGAATAATTAATATCTGTTTCAAACCCTGCTTTTCATATTATTTTTGCTTTTTTAATACACACACACGGTGAAAGATATGCTTTGAGAAATTAATTACAAATAAAGAAACAAAAATATTCACTTTTAGTTTCTTATGTTCCATTAAAAAAAAACGACCTATCATCACTTTTTTATGCAATGTTTTATTGCATAATTTCAGTGGGCACACCGATAATCGCACCCAATGCATCGGATCTATACTAGATTTCGAGCCACTTTCTATGAAACATTACAAGATCAATATTCTTAAGTAGTCGCTGCAATTCTATTTTTCATTTATTCAGTGTCACGAATTGGAAATTGGTAAACAATGTTTTTCATGTATTCCCATAAAAAGAAATACAAAGATGTTAAGTCTGGAAAGGAGTCTATTTGGATGGCGACTTTCTCCACCCATCCATTTTCCGAGGAATCTTCGCTTAATACTTTCGCACTTCCGAATTTCAATGTAATGGTACCCCATCCTGCAGGATAATGATATTGGGTTGAAAGTCGTATACTTGAGGAAATGCGAAAATTGCTAGCACATCAAGGTAATTGTCAAGTGGATTGTCACTTAGGATAAAAGTATAGGCCAAATATTTCGATCAGGCAGTATACCACTCACACATTTGTTTTAGAATTTCTCTTGCTTCCTGCGGTAGAGCATGAGGATTTTCAAATCCCTGCATTCGAGTATTTTGTCTGTTATTAATATTTGATATGTGAAACGTTGTCTCATCTGAAAACATTTCTTGTTGTAGAAAATTTCATCATCCTACATTTTTGTAACATTTCTTCTGAAAATATTCGACGTAGATGTTTTACATTTCTTTAAAAATGAGCTTTAATCTTTTCTTCATGGAACATAAAAAATTGGAAGTGAAGATCATTGCTTATTTTTAATTTAATTTAGAAAGTGTAAGCATACCTTTTGGATACCCTGTATGCTCTAAATTACTTTTTGAGTGTTATTTGTGTTACATCAACTGTCACTTTTTTAAACATTTAATGTATTTTATTGTCTCTAATACAATGTTATGTTTGAAATAATACTAATTTGTTTTTCAAAACTTTCAGCGCTATATTGGGAGATAAAAGTTTGAAAATTATTTATCGACATTATGCTACTTTATACATTGTGTTCTGTGTTGATTCTTCAGAGAGTGAACTTGCCATATTAGATCTGATTCAGGTGAGATACTGTTTTCATTGGGACTTTTTTCTCAATTCAAGTATTAATTATATTTAATCTGTTAGGCATTTTAAATTCTATTAAATGCATTGTAATAAGTAATATTTTGAATGGATATATTTTTGAATGATATATGAATAGAGTTATTTCTGAGAAATACTCTTTTGAAAATTAGTATCTAAGAAATATCTTTGAAATTCTTTATACTTTTTATAAATTTTTTTTACATACCAAGTTATTATTTTTATTCCAACACAAGTGATTTAAGTTACAAGTTAAAATCCCTATCAATAATATATATCCACTACTTCTTGTTGTATTTCTAGTGTTGTGCTTCTATTTATATTTCTAATGTTGTATACCTAATTGAATTTTTTCATTAATGTTGTTAATTCAACCAAAAATAAATAAGATAATTATGTTGCACTACTTGCCATATGTTTGTGTATTGTTTTTGAAAAGCTTATTGTAAAGCTCATTTTATATGTATGTGCCAGATCAGTTTTCATTGATTTTCATACATCCGAATTCTTTTAAAACATTGAAAGTTATAAGGTGTTAATAATTGCCTGTTGTTTGCTTATATTCCAAGAAACACAGACTTGAGAGAAAAAAGTTATTTATTTGCATTCTTTGTATTCAGTTTTGTTGTTTTAATAACAAATACATGATTATTATATTTTTATTTAGAAATGTCAGTTTTGCATTAAATAATTTTCAACTACTTTAAATTTTAATGTTATTTTTTCAGTACTTATTGATTCTTATAAAATTTACCTACATTTTCAGGTTTTTGTTGAAATTTTAGATAAATGCTTTAGAAATGTATGCGAGCTGGATCTTATTTTCCATGTTGATAAAGTAAGTTTCAAAATAATTTATAAGTTTCGAAATGTTAATTCATTGATATATGTGAAAAAAATTTAATTTATCTGCTTATATCTTATAACTTTAATTCCAAGGTTTATCTAATTATTTCTTAATCCCTCAACCTCTAGTTTAATTTTTACTTCTTCTCTACTTGGGCTTATTTTCCCATAAAACCAAAGAGCAGATGCAGATTCATTTCTAATACTGTATAAGTTGAAGCTTTCTCACAATCACTTTTTTTCTGTTTTCTGCCTTTCTAATCGATTTTTTTTGTACTATGTTTGTCATGGCTTTGAGAAAGAAATTTTGATTAACGTAAAAGGTGAAATATTTCCTTAAAAGTGTGAAAAATATGAAATATTAATTAGCTTTATTACGGTTTCTTTGGAGAATGCTTGACACACTTGCTGGCCCGCTTGTCCTTACTTACACACTATGGATCACATATGCAATTTTCTCCTCTGATTTAAACAAAAGATAAATTGCTGAAATGAAAAATAATAGATTGTGAGAAATGATAAGAGAGCAATTTACGAATTGAAGCTTTCTTTGTTAATATGTTATTCCATTTCAATTGGAAATTTTTAATCATCAAAATTTCATAAAATTAAATATTTTTTTGCGTACAATTTCCTTTTTCAACTCTTTATTCATAAAATATTTATAGAATCTTGATATAACTTCATATAAATAAATCTCTTTATAGAAAGACATGAATAGAGTTCTGATTGACATGAATTATACCAAAAATTATAGGCAAAATTAAATTTCATGAGATTTTTTACTGCATTATTTTTTAATTAATCGCTAATTTGCCGTTGTATTCTCATAGAAAATTCTTTTCAGCTTTAATCCCATAAATAAAATGGCATTGTCTACATTATCATTAATTTGCTGTTAAGTACTTTTTATTATTGTTCTTATTAGTAAGAGTTAGCTAAAAAGTTTGCAAAAGCTCCTGTTATATATTATGAGGTAAAACTTGCTTTTAAATACATTTAAAGTTTGAATGGTTAGGGCATAGTTTTATTCTTTGTTTACCAGCAAATAAATAACTCTAATGCGAAATGCTTTTAATATTTGGTTATATTCTTTGTATTTGGAACTAATAACTGGTACCACTGTTTTAAACTTGGTAAATGAAATATGGTATTCTTTCTATTGTTAGTATTGATAGATATTTTAAAGTTGAACTGTTTATTGTTATATGCTTTTTTCAATTTTTAATTCTAATGATGCGATTTAACTTTTTTCCTATAATGTAGTGAAACGAGCCTTTTTTTACTATAAAATTTGTTTTCTTATTTTGTACTGAAAAGGTTAATATTTTTAAAGAGAAATATACATCGTTTTAGAAAAAATCCTGTACGGAAAAAAAATATACATATATTTAGAAGGATATACAGTCCGTTAAATGCAATATTCAAATTGCATTTGTTTATAAAAATTTTGCTTTTGGATCTGGTATTAGATTTTAGGAAAGTCAATTAAGATGATATTGAGATGTTCAGTCAATATTTCCCTTTTTGATAGCTGGCGTTGATTATCTCACGAACGCTGGATTACTTTAATCAGTCTTAGAAATGAGATGCTTTCGAAAAAATGTTGCTTTTCACTAGTGTCTATTCATAATCAATATCGATTTTATTGTGTTTATTCGATGTGAGTGTTAACATAGGTAAAAAGGAGTGCAATTTGGGCATTTAATTCTTTTTATTCTCTCAAAGTTACAGATCCATGGAAATTTACAAGGGCAATTCTTAAGTGAACGAATAATGCATTAAATATTTGAGAAATTGATATAAGTGAATTTTAAGTGTAAGATTGATAAAATTCCGGCAGAATTCTTCTTGCTGGATACGTCTCAAATTAAATAACTTATCACAAACTATAAGCTTTCTTTCATTCGTAAAATTTCTGAAATGTTTAAAGTGTCAAATTTGACCATTTATGAGCAGCTAATGCGTTTTGGAATTCTTGAGATTCCACAAAGTAGAAGAAAATTTTATACTTGCTACCTTTTCACTCGCAATTTATTGCTCAAACAATACAAATATAGTTCATTTTTGAAGCGGATGATTTTGGATTATGAAAACCTGATCATTTGCAATAAATCAAAATGAAAATAGGCATAAGATTATTCGATCAACATTGAGCCATAAACCATCCCATAAGCCAATATCCATTCTCAGAATTACTGTTGTTAATCCATTGCTGTGTTGTTCATGAGATCGGAAGGATGTTATTTGTTTTGAACTGCTGCTACTGTCTTATTAAATATTTAAGACATCAAAAACATAATATACTACTTGTGTGGATTTTTTTTCACCTTTTGTTCCATCCTGTATTTTGTCACCTTGTCCTAAAAATTTACTTAATACTCTAACTAGAAGACATATTCTATTTGGGGGTATTAATTGTTATTTCAATCCCTATAATAACATTAAAGGCACCTGAGATATTGGAGCATTTCCAAGTGATTTTTATGTTTTAGGTTATTTGATGATTTTCCTAATTGCAAATTTAAGTATTTAAAATTCAATGATTTAATGCCTGTACCAGACACGTCATTGTCAATTTTATTTTTCAAATATTTATTATACTTTATCATTTTGTGTATAAAGCTGTGGTTTCTTTTTCTTTGAATTTCTTTTTTTTAATTAATTTTTTTTCTTTGTGCAGGTTCATTATGTATTAAACGAAATTATCGTTGGTGGATTAGTCATAGAAAATTCAATACCTAACATTTTACTAGCATTAGAGGAACAAAAAAAATTAGAAAAGAATGAGGTAAGATAAATAATTTTAAAAAATTTCTCCCACGTTTATGTGATGGAAATTTCATTACTTTCTAAAGAATTTAAATGATTGTAATTTTAAAGATGAACTGCCTATTTTTAACTACCCTATAATTTAGTTGATGAACATTTGTTAATATCAACTGTAATACTGTTAATATATGGAAGAAAATTTATTTTTCTTCTACAGCTTTGAAGGTGGATACTTATGTCGAAACCCATGTTGTACTTTTATTCGTAAATGAAAATATTTATTTTAATATGTGAAGGTAACTTAGTTGTTATTCAGATTAACGCATTTAGATTTAAAAAAAATCTAACTCAAAGGGGGGGGGGAGATTGTTGCATATTACAGTCACCTGGACTTAATTTATGTTAATCTTGGGTTTTAGTGATCCATTTTAGAATTCTGCTTATTGAAGATTAAAGGATTAACTCTTAATTTTTTTTAAAACTCATCTTTTCCTTCATTTTCAGTCCTTGCATATAGTCAACTACTTCTTTAGTGAATTATCAATTCTAGTTTTTCTTACATAGGACATTGTAAAATTAATTAGTATGAATTCTTTCATTCAGTATGCTTCAATGAGTATTTACTTTAAAAAAATGATAAATGCTTTGAAAATTAATTTTATAATTTTCCTTGTCGGGGTTGTAGGCTTGCTTTACTTTTCTAACATTATAGTTGAAATTAAGTTATGCATTTTGTGTAATTTTCTACCCTTAATAATTATAACTGTGGATTCATCAGAATAATTTCTGTAAAAAATGTATCAGCAATAATTGAATTCAGAAAATAGGATTTGGTTATATTCCAAGTTTCATATTAGGTAAATAGTAGAATTGATTATGTATTTTTCAGTTTTATAAAATAAAATGTATAATATTTGAATGGATGTGAAATTTTGTCATTTCATCCATTTTTGCGTTTTTGACCAGATTAAGTAATTAATCTTCTGCTCAATAATATGAGTTTGTTTTTTCAACTAAGTAAACTATGTTAAATAATTTTTTTTACCCTTTTCTTGGCTATTTTTAAAGCTCCTTTTTATTTTTCTTTGTCAGCTGCGTTCGTTATATGAGAATAATTTGAAGCTTCAGCATTTGTTAATAGGGCGAGAGCATCCTATCTATTCATCGTATCGTAATTGAAATAAAAGTCATTAAGGTTATCAGAGTGTGTCCACTTAAATCCTTTACACCACACCTTAACCAAAACGGTTGGAGTTGTAATCGTAAAAGTTGTATATATTGTCGCGAGTGAAGGTTGCGGTACGAACCTGCGACGCTTGAGCCGGTAGCCGAGTATCACGACTACTACGCCAAAAGTCGACTTCAATATCGTAGATGTTATCTGGCTTATAGGGCTAGCACCACAACATTAATATGATTACTTGCCACCTTTGGCTTACAGATCTTTGGCTATTATTTTTCTTTCGAAAACAATTGGTAAGATGAAAGAACCCTACCGATTTGTCCAGTTTTTATTGCATATGAAATTAAATTGGTTTCAATGGTCACTTTTAAGTGAATTAACTTTATCAAATCAATGGTGCCTCTCCATATCCATCATTTTCCGATAGATATTTCGAAACGCTACTTTTTTTTTTGCATATTTTTCTATTTGGAAATCCTGATAGATTTCATCTGTAACAACGACTAACTAAAACATCTAATATACTGATTTAATACATTTTTACATATTTATGGCCCTGAGATTTCATATGAAGCCGAAATTAACGAATTTGTTTCAGTGGGTTTGGCTTGCGAGCTCACTCTCAAGATTTCTCAATATCGAGCAATTTACGCAATTTTCGTTTTTCGGTTTGCCTCAAAAATAGAAGTAGGAGGAGAGCAGGCAGTCCTTGATGGGATATCTAAGTATCATGAGTTTTCGTATGAAATCAAAATGATCGAAATTGGAGCAATTAAGGCTAGGCTACTGGTTCATTGATTTTCCTTATTATTTTAATTATATAGATGTGCTATGTGATAAGAACACATACAGAATCAACTAGGGGGCGAATTCTGGAAATATCCTATTTTTAAAGCAATACGAGATAAGGGGAAAAAGTCAGTTACAAAGGTCACCAATTTACTACATAAGATAGCTTGTACACATAAATGCTATAGCTAGTTAAGGTCGCGGTACGAACCTGCGACGTTTGGGCCAGTAGCCAAGTATCATACCGATCAAGCAAAAGGGACCCTTCAACTCGAAGGATATTATGTGGCTTATAAGGCTGACGCTACAGTGCTCCCCTACCAGTGAGTCGGACGTGAGACGAATGATTTGGTGTGCCGAGTTAGCAACGGCTTTTTGTTGAGTAAGAGACGGCTTTGGTGCGTTGAGTTAGCGACGGCTTTGTTGGCTGGTAGATAGCGCCATGACTTTGCGGAAGGCTGCGTTGTCAAGGTCACCAATGTCGTCTCTTACTCAACAAAAAGCCGTTGCTAACTCGACAATGCTAAGAACAAAGCACCGTAAACGCATATTTATTTGTTCGAGAGTTTCAAAACTGTGACATTCGTATTGAATTAAGCACACAATGCCAAAACACAGTAGATACTTGGAAGACTCACAGAGCATTAAACTGCTTGTACAAAGAGAGCAAGACAAGGTGAAGCTATCTTCAAGAAAGTTAAATCTTCGTCACTCCATAGCAATAACGATACTAATCAAGCTAATCCAAAACTCTACTTCTTACAATAAAATAACTTCTCACTTTAACCGAATATTATTTGCTGAACTAAATAAGCTACAACATTTGGTTAGTTGATTCAAAACTAACAAAATATCAAAATCAGTTTACGCTAAAACAAAATTTATCTCTACTGGAATCAAAAGCATCACCTAGCGTTTCTAAAGTATGACCCTCTTAACGATTGACAATTTTACTATGATCAACAAAACCTGAAAGTTTACTGTAAGTTATAGATTTTAATGGTTCTGATATTTCAATAAGTTGAACAACGAAAATAAATAACAAAAATATATAAGATAATATGATTCTATACAAATATAAATATCAGGCCTTAAGAGATCTCATTAGTAATTCCTTGACAAACGAGTCTGAGTTCGTGATGTGTCTTTTTACTTTTCATTAGATATAAAAGTCCTAAATTGCAAAGGCTAAAGGGAAAAAATTTCTTTATAATGATGACTAAGTTACAGCCACAAATGGATTTCTGAGTTGATGAATGGGAAACCTCCATGTAATGTCAACAGTCAATTCTGATAAAAAATCTCCTACACAACATTTTAACATCACAACTAGATAAAAAGAAAATAAATATCATTCTTTTTTAATGAAGATTGCCATCATCCTTTCTATTGACACATCATATCTTCTCTTAGTTTATTTTTCATCACGGATTTTGGATGTTGATTGTGGATACTTATGTTTTCTTTATGCATAACTTGCATGGCCAAGAAATCTGAATATTCATTCTTTTGGATTTCCACATGCATTTTAAACCATGCTGGAAAATCCAGAGACATCCCTTTAAAACTCTCTTGATGAATAATATTATTTTGGGACCATCTTTAATGATCCCAAAACAGTAAGTACTGAACTCGAGTTCGTAAAAATATATTTCATCAGAATTATATCTCATTTTACTTACATCTTCAAAGGTAGCCATTATCTCAGCCAATAAAACTGTTACATCATTTACAACATCTATAACTATAACAGATCACTCCTAATCTAGAAATGAGTAAATTTCCTAAGATGATTTATTATCAGTGCTAAGATTCGTTATTTCATTTTAAATATTCTCTCGGTTTTTTTTTTTTTTTTTTTGTAAATTCAGTATTTTTTCTTGTATTTGAGAAAGATGTCATCTCCATACTATATTTTCATCAAAGGTCAAACCAAGATATTTTAAGGCTCTAACATGCTTAATATTAACATTTGATTTCCGATTTTTTTAAATTGAAAATAAAATGAGTTTGGATTTTGGATTAATCTTTAATTTGTATTCTTCTGTCCAGCCTCCTGTAATTTGAATTGATTCCTTTAAATTTTCAGCAAAATTATAAGAAACACTTTTTATGATAATAATGACATCAGTAAATTCTGTTACTGTGATACTGTGAAATTTGGTCATGATTGTATCGTGTAAGGAATTTATTTGTTATGACTAGCCACAACATCATAACTAAGATTGATCCTTGAGGCATGCCCTTAGAATAATAAAAATTGATATTGTTTTCTCTTCCTGTATTTATATTTTTTCTTCCCCTCCTTCTATTCGTATATTCCTTCTATTTTGAATATATATAGGTATAAATAAAACAGATAGTGACATAAGATATAGTTTATAACTTTTCATAGTTTTTCAATATATTTATTCATTAGGTATTAGTAAATACTAAAGAAATTGAGAGTAGACCAAAAGAAGACTGTTGTTGTTGTTACGTATGGCACTTGCCTAAAAAAGACTGTTTTTTAAAAAAATTAATAAATAAAAGAAGCAGATAAAACAGTATCTGTATAGAAATGTAGAGTTGCATTATATAGTTGAAAGTTTATTGCCTGTTAAAAAAAAGATTTGCTTTCCCATACTAATTTATAATTTGAGTAATAAAAGTGAAAGCTCCAAACTGAATAAAACCAGAATGAAATAAATTTTACTGTAAATACAAAATATATGTTCTCGCTCCATGTAGCATATTTTTGTTCAAATAAAAAATACAAAATGGATAAGTTTTTAAAAAATAATTTTAATATATTTAAAAAATTTATTAGTCTAATATATTAATTAATAATATAATAATGTTATATTATAAAATTATTTACTGTACTATCATTTAATGTTATCACGTTTATTCTATTAAAACAAATCATATTAATCTCAAAAGTATAATAATTTTCTAAAAACGGAGAGAATATAAGTTTGCAAAGTCATTATTGGATGTTTGGGTCCATTGTCCTGGGCATAACATTTATATAAAAAACTCGAACAGAATAACAGGATTAGAAATTCCTCTAGTTCAGTTAGTGTTTTTAGCTTAAAAAATCAAATTATAAAAGCAATTCTGTATTATAATCTGTAGAAAAATAATTTTTACATTAAAAACATTAGATATAAAATAATTTGAATGATGAACAAAATCAAGATATCAGCTTGTACTTTATTAAAAACATAAGATAAATGAATCAGTTTTTGTTAGCAAATTAAATAAATATAATTTCTTTCCCCTTATAGATTCCTGTGTTCTACCATGAGTCTCATTGACATGTTGCTGTGCAGTATTTTCTACCTTGATATCTCATTATTTTCGTATCGTGTACATTTTATACTCTATTAATTTAATCAGATGTATTTTTATATGTTTTCTGATAAACTGTTTTTTAAAAATGAAAAGGGCAAAATAATTTTCTTTTTATATGCAAATATGAAATGAATTAACAAAATTGAATTTTTGGAACTTTTTAAAGTAACTATTATGAATAAGTCGAAGAAAGATTACTTCTGTCGGCTGAACTTTATTGCTCTTAATATGGTGGCTGTTGCTTTTTATAGTGTTATTGATATTGAATTATTCATGAAACAAAAAATATTTTATAAAATTCTGAAATTGTTGTATGTTTCGTATATGTTCCATTTTAAAGTAAGGAATTAAAGTTCTAATATTTATGAAATGGCTTTCAAAGTTTTTGTAATTTAAAATTCAAATGATGAAATGAACTTAAAATTAGTTATCAAAGATATTTTAATTATAGTTTTAAAATGTTTTTCTTTCAGTTTACATTTCGAAAATTAGTTATGATTATTGTTATACAAAACACCTTATACTTTCTCAGTTACTAGTTTTTTTTTATTTGTTAGTTATATCATTCCTACTTTGAAGTTATTCTCTCTCATGTGTAGTAAATTTAAAAATGTGCATCTTTTTTGTTGTCAAGCAAATTTAAGTTTCTTTGTTATAAAAATAGTTTATGAGTTAATTGTTACTATTAGCTGTTACCAAGAGCTTCATTTTATAATTAGATTCATATTTTTCAAAAATCAATATGCTCTTTTGTGTAATTTCATTCATGTTTCTATAAAACAGAATAAATGAAAATAAAAAACTTGAAGGAAATTATTATTGAATTTCAATTTCCTTCATGTTTATTCCAAATAATACTACTATTTTCAAATAATTACTCAATCTCATTATTCAATAAATACATTTCAAAACATTATATTGGTCATTGTTTTTTGAGTATAGATGGAAAACATTAATGCAGCTCATGTATGATCTGATATAGCATAGAAGAAGTCACTGCATTGTTGTGTCTGGAATTAGAATTTGTAGCATCATTTTTGATAACTCAATTTTAATTTGTAGCCAACGATAACTGTTTAATAAGATTTTTGATAAAATCGATTGCCAATAAAATTATGTTATGTTGTATGCATCAAATTGCATTGCAAATGCTTTCTTACTCAATTTTATGGTTATATGTTAAAATTGATGTAAATTATTGTGATAAATTCGCTGTTGACGTGTCATTGACGATATCTTCTGTTCACTTTGTTTCATAACATTTATTGAATACATTTATTCTCATGTTAGGTAACTTTATGTTATGCATTCAATAAAACTGTCCCCTAATTGCGTATGAGCATTAATTGGCATTTTAAAATTCTGTACAGAATTATATTTTTCCTTTTTATATGTTTAATGATATATATCATAAAAATGTAAAATTGCATAACTGTTTATCATAATTCTATGTTTTATGCACATTGTTAAACTATGCACAATTACAAAAAATTATGCAAATAAAAAAATACTTATATGGCATTAAGTTCTCAAAAATCTGTTTTGCTATTGATAAATAGAAATTAATTTTAGTAAAATGATCTTTGGAAAAAGTTGACAATTGCTGATTACAGTTTTTGCAAAAACTGTTTTATGTTAGAAATTCTAATGAGGATACATATTTTTTAATATTTAAGAACAATGACAATTGATAAAAACTCTCATATTACCCGACAAGCCTTCAGTTTACGATGCTAGCGCCCAATTATTCAGTAAATATATTTTGTAAAGTTCATATTTGTAATAATTAAGGTGAAGGAAGATTCTATTTATTTGCTGTTTTTTATCTTGTAAATTGAATCGGCTATAGGGATTATACAAGTCTTAAGTCTACATTTTTGTGCTTTATTCATGAGTCGGTCAGTGGTTATAGGCATGTTTTAAATTTCAATAAGAATAGAATAAAAATAACTCTCAAAACTTAAGATTTGATCATATGAATTGAATAAAATTGAGTTTCATATTGGCGTTGTTATTTTCTTCAATTCAAATAAATTAAGCTGTTTTTATTTTTATTTTTTAAAATGATAAATTAAGTCTATTAACTTTCAGCTGCCTGAGTCTTTTTTCTAGGCTGTTGATTGATTTCAATCTAAATAAGATATCTAATTTGGAACAGTCGGTAAAAATGGTACAAGAAGGCATTCTGAAAACTTCGTAATACAAATTGAAAAAAAAAAAATCTACTGGCACCAAAATCAGAAATGAGAGTTCTTTTGAATAGTGTCAATTAATTAATTTCGATAGTAAAAATATATCCTGCCGGTAAACTAACTAAAATATTTTCATAAGTGTGTGTTACAAATTTTTATAAATATATATATAAATCAATTACCTGTTACAAGAACAATTAGCATGATTTAAATAACATTTTGAAATGTTTGTGAATGAGGTGTAAAAAGTTACTAATAAAGAACGGCTGTTTTATGTGTAGGTCTTTTCCGTAGTGTTTATAACTTAGTCAATAAATACGTGATTGTACATAACTTTTTTTACATGTTTTATTGGAGATGAAAAAATAATAACGAACTAATCTTGTAAAATTCTAATAAATTTTTATTGAAGCCGCATTTATATTTGTTAGGCAATTGTGCAATACTGATTTGTTATGCCTTTTATTTCCAAGATTAATTACATCTTTTGAAATATTTATCCTTTGTTTCTTTTCATTTTGAAGAAAATTTGTAAGAAACTGATTTAACTTTTTGGTGCTAGATGGTTAAAAACTCCCAATTTTTGATTAGCTTTTTAGGCATGTTGGGATATGCTTTAACCCGCGTCAAAAAATTTATGTTGCAGACAGTCAAACAGCCTAATATTTTGTTTTAATTTTTTTTTATTCAGTAGGATATACACCATTGGTAAATCCGTTAATAAGCGTAGAAATTAATATAAATAAAACTCCCACTGTTTTTTGTGCCTCTGGTATTAAAATTGGCGTATTTTTTGAAGCTGTGAATTTTATATCCTTAATAACGGTATGTCTTGTTTTATTATAAGAGAGTAAATTGTTTTATAATAAAAAAACCCGTATATTTGATGTATTATATACTCATTTTGAAGCTATAAAATGATGGAATTTCATATATTCCACTAGACATTGTAAAAAGGACTTTGAAATGTTTATTATGTTTTTTTCCCTGCTAGGTTTTCTGCAATATTTTATTTTAAATAATCGAAATGAGTATTATTTTTTTTTCATCTTTTTATAATAAGAAAAATTCTGTGAAACTAGGGTTTTTATTTTATTTAAAAATCGTGTGGCTTAAGGAATTATACGTAATACATTTGTTAAGTGCGTAGAAGTTTTATTATTGTTGTCATATAATAGTTTGCAACTGTTTAATGTGCAGTACATTTTAAAACCTTATTAAGACTCTTAATAAAATGTGCTTAGAAGTTAACATTTTATTAGTGTTGACACTGATTTTTTATGAATATATATATATATATATATGTATATATATATATAGCCTGTTTTTGAAATAATTTACAAAAATTGATTCTAATTTATTTCTTCTTTTAGGTTTTCAAACATTTTTTAAAATTTTGATTGCATTTGATTTGTTTTTGTGCTATGAAAGAATATGCCATTTTATTTCCTGAAACAACTCTAAAAGATTTGCATTCTGAATTGTGTATCTGATGTAAATTTTCTAATATAACTACAAGATTTTTTTTGTTTCTTTTTCTCATTTCTATTACCAATTCTTTATACCAATCATTAAGAGCATAATAATGTTTTACATAATTTTTCATTGATTTTAGTTACAAATAAAGTATGCAACACATTTTTTCAGGAATTCAATATATATATATATATATATATATATATATATATATATATATATTGCTGATCTCTGAATTAAAAAAGTAAACTGTATAATCTAAAGATGCTTATTTTGTATTAAGTCATATTTTGAAACTCCATCTATAGAAACATAAAATTGGAATAATTTTAATAATTATTTTCCCACATAAAATTGCTTTTATACAAAGTATTTAATGCATAATTAAACAAGATCTACTAATTTTAAAAGTAAATCAAAATGCCAGAACTTTTTGTATATTTTGTTTAGTCATGTATATTAAAATTTATGCATTCCATTTATTTGCCGTGTTTGCTCATTGATAGTGGTTGTTATTCTTTTGAATCTAGCATTATTTTCACGATTGAAAATGCAGTGTATTTATGTCAGTAGGGTGTTTATTAAATTTATGTTCAGTTTTTCTATGAGATGAAACGAACTTTAAAATTAATAAATAGAAAAATTTATCCATTAAAGTATCATATATATCCTCAGTCTATACAACTTCATGTAACTAAATTGTAATAATATTTTTGTATTGAAGATGTAAATTACTCTATGCAATCTAATGTCTCAATACATTTTATTTCTCGCAAGTTCGTACTTTTATCATCAGACTATATTATTTTTATAATAAAACTGATGAGTATACCCTTCACTAACTTTTTAAATTCTTGCTATTAAAAAAAATCCTAATTTTATAATGCTTCTGCATATTTAAATTTCCCCCCTCTTTTTAATGTTTATGCCTTTAATTATTATTCACTTTATTTCACTGAGTGAAATTGTAATGTAAATGTTAAAATTAAGGCATTTATTGCTTGTTTGTTATTAGATTGTGTAAATTTCTTGCTACTAGTCATTAATGTGTCAAGTGTGCGATTTATTTGCAGTATTTTTTCATTTTAAAGTTATTAAATCATTTTGTGCCTTATTCTTATCAAAGGTATCTGAACAATTTTATCTTTTCAGAGTGGACGTTTAACCTTAATTTACTGGTCATTTTGCTTCTTTTAAATGCAGGGTGATTTTATTTATATGGTTGATTTTATGATAATTTTTATTCATTAAAAATAAAACATTTAATTTTTATGTTATTCCATTTTTAATGTGTGCTTTGCATTTTAGAATAATATAAATGAAATTATTTAAGAATTTTGTTTTTTAAGTGTACAAGGATGAATAATTATCAAATTCCTATTTTGTTTGTTATCTATTTGAAATGTCTGTCAAAAAAATGTATGTACTTGTATCTAATTCATTTATGATTATGATATTTACAAAAACGCTAGACTTTTAAGTTCTTACTCAGAAAATTTATGAGTTAAAATTATGTTTAAACTATTTAAAAGTTTTATGTAATATGGAAGCACTTAAAAAATATTGTGTCAAATTTTTATTTGTATTATATTAATTGATGTAGGTATTATTACTAAAGCATCGATTTCAAATAATTATGTTGATAAATAGTCTTACTGCTGATGGAAATTTTCACAAACTTTTTTGAAATTGTGCTCAAGTTCTTTTAATATTCCGTATTTGTTTAGTTCGATTTTTATAAATGCCTTCAATCATTTTGTATGTGTTTGAAGTCAGATACCTTTAATGATTTAAAAGTGATGCATAAAAAGCCATGAGGACCGAGAGGATCACAGGATATAGACTATGGAAGAAATTATCCAATCATAGGAATATATTTTGAGCAATTTCATAACAAATTTGTTCGATATGAACTGTGGTTCACTATTGCTAAAACCATATCTATCACATAATTCATAGTAAAATTTCTGATTCGAAAGAAAAGTTTGATTATTGCAGTTTGAAGAAAATCTCTAAGTCCAATAATCACAATTTCATTTGATCAAATCTGATCATTATATTATAAAACCTGAACTAATTTGAGCCTACGATTCCTTTTATTGAATTAATTTAAATAAAATTGGGTTTCATCTCTCTTCACATTTCTAATTTCTTTGAAGGAATGCATCGCAAATAAATACTTATTGCTCTTAAGTCCAAAGTGGCATGATAGATGGCTGCTGTAATACCCAATCCCCTTCTCTTGTTGATTGAGCAATAAATGTTCTAAAAACATGCATTTCTCATGAATCACTCTGTAATATAGATTAACTATCTAATTGATAAAAATTTACCACTGTATCAGTTAATCGATACGTTACAGTAAAAAATATTCAAGATTTATTTTTGTGCAGGCTTTTATTTCTATTACCTTTCAAAAAAATGCGAAGATTTTCAGCATTTTTTACTGATATGGAATTCTAATTTAGGCTCTTGTATCCCATCTTTTAACTATTCTTATTTTTAAATGTATTTAGTTATTAATATGATAGTAGTATCAAATTTATTGTGCGAGAAACAGATATTTTTGATATGTCAAACAATATTGATTGTAAATTTTATAATTAATTTTATTTCTTGCTTAAAAACAAATGATAATATCGTTCCATTTTATAAAAAAACATACTAGTCGAATTTAATATTCTAAATTAAGGTATATTCTGTTAAAAAGTAGGCAAATGTTTGTTTTAAATAATTTAGATTCCATTTACATGATTTGTATTCACATTTTACTGTGATTATGATGTACTGTTCGTTACAATAAAAAACGTTTTCCATTTTTGCTTTATCTGTTTCTTGTTGTGCATTTCTAAATATTGCGATCAAAAAACCATGAATGTTACAGGTGAATTCAATTACCGAATTTTAAATAATCACCCCCCCCACACACACAATTGAGTAGCTGTTTGTTTGTTTGAACCTGATACTTTTTCAACTTTTTGGCGGATTCAAATGAAACTTGGCATATATTTTCAGTAACATTTAGAAGGATTAATTGCGCTAATAAAGAGTTTCTACACTTCTCAAAAGGGCGTGAAATGGTTAAATAGTTAACGCTTTCTCGCAACAACTTCTGTATATATCGCCACACAAAATTTGTTGCGCCATCTTAAAGTTAAAAATGAAAGTTTTATAATAACACCCAATTTCTTTAATGCACCATTTTCTCTTCATTCAGTTTAAGTTAATTTTTTAATTGGTAGATGGTGAAAGGTAGTAAAAAAAGTTTGGATGCATGTTATCAGTAAGCTTGTATTAGATATTTACTTTTTCTTAGAAATTAATTTTAATTATTTACAAAAATACGAAACATTGTTTACAAGCAACATTGTTGTAATTTGTCGTTAAATGCTTACTAGGTAAATTTTAATTTTTCTTATTCAGTGCCTGGTATCTGTTTCTTATAAGCACAAAACAAAGAACGAAAATGCATTTTAACTATCTAACTTTTGAGAAACCGTTTTGGCAATATCATCATCTGCCCTTAAGTCTTAAGTTTGAGTTTAATTTTGAATCTCATATCTTGGACTGGAATTGCTCAGTTCTTTTTTTTTTTTTTTTTTTTTTCCTTTTCGGGTTGTAATGAAGAAGAGGTGGGTTGAGAATCAAATTTTGAAGAGAAATCAGTTTTATTGTTTTAATGCCACATTTCACCCAATCGCAAACTTCTTTTTCTTCCCAATAATATTACTGATAATGGGATATTGCTAACATGCTACTTACTGTCTACTGGATGACTTTGATACAGAATCAGATTCTTGCATCAACAATACATTTTTAGTTTCAGTTTCAAGCACAAAATCCAGATTACCATCACTATAATTAGCAAACATGCCTGGCTCGGATTCATCAGAAAATTTAATATCTGTCATAGATACGTTAATGAGTGGAAGGAACAAATATTTTTTTTTTTCATATGAGTTGAAATTTTTTCTGTTTAATGACTCAGATGTATATGTACTTCAAAATATGTAATCTACTGCAATCTTTTAAATTTCCAATGTACTACTGCAGTCAATCTAAAATGCCAAAAGGCAGCTCGCTTTGGGAAGAGTATTATTTGTTATTAGCATAACTGAAGGGTTTCATTTAACTGGCGAAAACTCTTCTCCAAATCGTCCAGCGTTATGAAACGCAGAGGTAACTTGAGGGTATCGCGGTAAGTAGCAAGCAATAGCAAAATATACATTGTAGAGCACATCAAAGATCTACACAAATATTGTCATTTAGCGAGAATCAAGTGAAATCGGTCAAATGTTTATAACTTTATAATGAATGGCAGCAAAATTCCCAAATATCTCTTATAAGAGTCAATGAAAATACATTTTTATTCTGAATGGTTGTGCCAAATAAAGGGTTTAACAGCTTTTTCAATTCCCCCTTTTTTTTTCGAAATATTAAATCTGCTTAAACACATATCTCTCTCGCACAATGTTGCCAATGTTGAAACTTTCTTCGGATATTTTACCTTTTCTTTTGTTGCATAGTTGAGTGAAAGTCGAATTTGTTATGTAGTACCTTTAAATAAATGTTTTAAACTCTTAAAATTTCTGAAATTAGTTTTATATAATTTTGTCTCATATTTTTATACCTTTAGAATTTTAATGCTCCCGAATTGGAACATCATTTTTTTAAAAACTTTGTTCTTAGCTTGAGTATGATGAATAAGATTTTATTTTGCTTTTAAAAAGTGAAATTACTGGACTTGAATAATTTGATTAGATATTACAGAGCTTTCGAATATCAAAGCTTCGAAATGCATGTGATGCAATGTGAATGTGATTCATAAAATCTGCATTAATTCAAAAATATTTCAGCTAAATAAACAAACTCATTTATTTTCCAAATACATTTGTTAATATTCGCATTGCTTTCCTAATATTTACATTGCATCCTACTCCATGGAAATTATTTATTTCAAGGTTATTTAAATTTTATTATGACTGTAATTCTGTCTTAGTAACTGCTGATATTAAAGCGCCTTATTATTACAAATAGACGTCTTATAACATTCCTTCGCTAATTGAATTATTTCAAATACATCCTTATGGCCGAAGCTTCAGTGTTTCAGCAAGCAATTGACTTCTCAGTTCCAGAAAAACTTACTGTTGCTGACAGGTAGTTTTTATTTATTTATTTATTATTATTTTTTGGCTTTCAAGACTTGAAAAGGTTTATTTTTCAAATCATCTAGCATTATTCATTGAATAGCTCAAAAATTCTCACTTAGAGCAAAACTAAACCAAAAGATCGTATTTGTTTTTACTCTAAAATTTTCAAATAATTCTTGGAATAAGAAGACGGATTCCCTTTTAAAAACGGTTTCGCAGTCGAAATCATATTTTGAATAGACTGCCGTTGAAGATATTAATATTATCAAAAAAATTTCTTTTCGAAGCTTATACTAAATTGATCAAGTACCAAAAATCGGGGGCGGGGGATCTTCCTTACTCCATAGCTTGAAAATAAAATAGAGACATTATGGCAACCAGTCTAATTACCCGGATGTTTATTATTCCGGCCCTATTGAATCAATTTAGAAATTAGACAACTCTTATTGTAATATGTGTTATCATTTATCTCTTAAAAACGCCTATTAAAATACCTGTTTCTTTTGCGGCAGATTCTATGAAACAAATTCGGTTCAAAATTACGACGTCCGTCTCAAAATAGCCCTAATGTTGCTTTAAAACGGGAGGTTATTATAATTTAAACCAAACCTATGTAACAAATTCTAGAGTGGAAACTTAAAGAAAATTTTACATATGTTTACCAAACGCTGACACTGAAAATACTTCGTATCCGGATACTTTAGAGAAGTAAGTGATTAGGGTCGAGATCAATACATCTTGTAGGTCGAATGTAAAAATTGTACGACTAACAACTATATATATATTACTTTTTCCTACAAATATGTAAAATATTTTTTCGCTTAAGGGGAAGCAGGTGTGGAGTTCTTCAACAATATTTTTTGTTCTTTATGATGCAATTGCAAATGTTTAACTTTTATCCGTTATTTAGGATTTCTATGTAAAAACTAAGACATAGGGGGAAAGACAGTTTGAAGTAAATGGTAGGAAATATGGGGAAAACAAACAAACAAACAAACAAAAATGACAGTGAGAAAGTATTCTGATAATGATCTGATATGACAGTGAGA
>JAOUZG010033074.1:6288731-6378553 GCA_026289955.1 Argiope argentata
AAAGAAAAACAACAAATAATAAGATTGAGAGAAAAAGGTGACTACTGAAAATGTGACAGTTTTTTGAAAAGGGATTTGACTGTTATATTGTGAACATAACGTCGTAGATGAATACAATTTCTTATAGTTGGTGAAAAAAATCATAAAGTACAGCATTATTCGAGATTCCAAGAAGACAAAATTTAATATGATAAATGTCAGTTATTTATAATGTAAAAGGGATAACTAAAGATTATTATCTGGGAAATTGTTCAATCCTCATGGATTATTTTAATTTGTTTAAAAGTTCTTTAGAAGTAATCTCAAATTATGAGACTTTTCAAGTTGCTATGGGCGAGTTTGAGATAGGGATATACCAAAGTTCCGATTTTAAATGCTCTAAAATTATCAGCATTATTTTATTTTGATGGAAAATGCATTTTGAAGTGAAAAGCTCTTGCAATTGTCTAATTTTCTTCGTGTATACATATACATTGGTAGAAGTAAAAAACTGAAACTGGAAATAATGCATAACATTCTATTAATTTTAATGAAATTTAATATCAATGATAATTATATGTATATTTTGCGTGTTTTCTGTTTACACTAGTACTGTCTTATTTAAATGCATTTTTTTCTTTTGCAATGTTGAATTTTTTTTAACTCTTTATAGTTTCACGCTGAAGAAAGTAATTACGAAAATTTCATTCAATATTTTTCAACTTGGTTTGTAGTGAACACTCTAATTATTCATAGATGTGATATATTCCCATCGTTTAATCCCAGCTTTCTGTATATTTTTCAGCTATAGAAGTATGCATCTACAAAAAGAATTAAGTGGACTGTACTTTGCTTGAAGACTTGAATAATATTCATAGGTTTCAAAGTATAGTTCAAAAAAATTTAAAATATTAAGAAACAACATCAAGATTCAACAACTTTTATGAGCCAAACAAAAGAGAGGAAATATCTGATATTTTTTCCCGCCATTAGTTTCTCTCAGGATGGCTCGGTGATAAGTGTCAAAAATGTACATCGGCCAATTGTTTTGTTAAGTCGACGCATTGGAATTCAGGCGTGAACGATTTTTAATGAAGATGTATAGGTCAGTGTAAAATTCCTTACCAAGCGGAACAGTTCTGTTTTTAAGTACTTGTTTCATTGTCAGATTAGGGTCAGGAAACAGTTTCATTCATGTGTGACCTCTGGTTACAGTCTCCCCAGAATTTAACTCCGATATAGTTTTATGGTGACTGACAGACTCTATTGGAGGATAAACAAAGATTATTAAAATTTCATTCGTATCTTATAAGATACAGCATAATACTGCAGTGTGTTCAAAAATATATCGGAGGTGTATTTGCTTAGAAGGGAAATATCTAATATAAAAAAATATTTATAACAAAACTTAAGCTTTTAACAATCAAATAGAGGAGCTGTAAAACACAATGAAAGAATTAATTTTCATATTGAAATACTTCATACCAAATATGAAGAATAGAATGTATTGATGCAAATTAAGGGGCCTACTTCACGGCTATACTAAACAAATGAATAATAATAATGAAAAAATTTGTTATGGGCATTCTGTTCATTGTCATTGTTTCCAATATAAAAAAATTGTAAAGATTCATTGACTCAATAACAAAAATATGAAACTTATCAAGAGTTATCGTCAAATCTTTTAAAATGGAATTAACATAATACTTTTATTGTGTCCATGTAATATTCTGTTTCAGTTTGAATAGAGAAAATGAAAAACGTAATAAGTTTTTGGTTTTTGCCTGTATTTTCCTATTTTAACTTGAAATCTGTTTCAAATAATTAATTTTTCTCGTGTGAAATTCAGCTCCTTTTTTCTTCATAGCAATAATGTTATTAATTCTTGCTCATATATATTTGGTATATTTTTCGAATATATTCGTAAGATTAAATTCTTTTAAGGAAAACTACATATTTACATACTTTAAAAACATATATCAAGTACAAAAGATCTTTAAAATTAAAATAGTATTCAAATTTTCATAATTTTAAATTTTTATTATTTAAAAAATACCTTTCAAATTCCTAACAAAATTTAAGGTTGTTGTTTTCGTGTTCCGCTTTACAACGGAAGGAGGGGTGCAGTAGATCCTGGGGGTGATTTGGACCCCTGCGCACCATCAAAATGTAATAAAAATTTTATTTAAAAATTGTCTTGAATTATCTTATGGAATAATAACAAATTAAATTTTGTTATTCTTTTGTAAAAATAAAGACAAAGTTTATTTAAAACTTTCATTGTGTGTTTAAAAAAATAATGCTTCGAAATTTTCTGTCGGACTTGGAGTCGAAATGAATAAGTATGTGGTATAGAGAAATGTTAAATTACGAAAGACATTGATAACATAATACATGTTCTATTAACTTTGATAATTCTAAATGTTTATTTTAGATTTGGCTGCACTCTCTTCTCACTTATATTTACTATATAATAAATTATCTTACCGTATCTTTAGGTTATGTTTCACAGTATTCTATTTGATAAATAATTCTAATATCACTAAAAAAATTAAAAGATGGCCTTGTTTTCACAGCATTATTCTCATTGAGTTTGCGGATAACTAAATTCTTTCGTAATATTTCAAAAACACTGGGAAAAGATTCTTCATGTAAAGTAACATTGTTGATATCAAAGTATGTAATTTTTGGAATTCAAGAAACATAATGCAAATTGAGAATCCCAGTGAAAGCAGATAGCATTAACATAACAACTTCGAACTGTCGTATTTCTCTGTATTTATAATTATTCGAACAATTGATTAACCGGATGAATTATGAAGTCAAGAGTCAAATTTCTTTGATGTATTGTAGAGTATAATTTATTGACACTGGAATTGATTGAAACAATGAAGATACTTCTAGACGGTCAGATCATACTTCATTTTATCAGCAAAGTAGAATCGCCAATTATAGGATTCAACATGCTGAAGCAAACTAATCGTAATTGTCTTCAATAGTGTGTTTTATCGCCTTTATCCTGGCTTAGGGATAGCGTGCCTTCCCTGTGATCCAGGTTTCGAATCCTGGCCCAAGTGTTCTATCTGAAATGTATGAAATAGCCCCCAGCCCACCCCCGTAAAAAGGGGTTTTGCAAGCAAGTGTGTGAATGTTATCTTCATATGAGCTAGAAATCAGACTTCTGCCTTCGTGTACTCAGGGGTCTTTACCATCAGAAGCTATTGCACCCTCTTTCCATTCTAACGCAAAAAATAATCCGCAATTTTTCAATTACTTAATAAATTTTGAAAAAATAATAGAAATTTGAACCTCCCCCCACTGAAATGAATTTGGTATTGAAAAGGTCCCCGCATTTATTGTAATGGCATTATCATTGGTCTACCGATTAATCCATTCGTAATGATTTGGTACTGGACCTCTCATAAATTGAAATCGCTAATGCAATCGAATATTAGGTTCATTTGCTTACAAAAGTTGCTTTTCTTGTTTTCGTTTTCGTTTAATGAAATAACTTAAACTAGTGTCGAATCACTCTTAAATTACTATTTTAAAAGCAACGCAAGTATTGTCAAGAGACATGCATTCAAATAAAAGAGAAATAAAACAACAAAAACAACAATAGAAAAGTAATTCAGTGTGGAAAAACACTTTCATTTATTTCAAATTAGATAAATATTTAATTAATTTCTCTGATTTGGAAACTTACGGATGTTCTTTCACTTCTTTTAGTATTTAATACATATGCAGTATTTGGTTGAATTAGCTCAATTGTTTAGGAACAGATGGAAATATATAAATATTGAAGAGCTAGAAAAACTCATATAGGTGTGCATATACAAATAAAGAAGCTATGCAATTAATCAGTGTATCATGCTGTAGTCGGCAGCTCCTGTATAAAAAAAAATAGGTGTTTGGCAAAGCTGTTTGATCGGCTCTTGTTTGTACAGTAACAGGTTATCGAGATTTAAATGATTCTGTGTGAGACACTCAAGTCGATACACTAGAGATGAGACAAAGCTCTTTGGGGGTAATGATGAAGTTTTCAAGAGTATGCAAGAGTATGCTGTGAGTATCGAAAATCCGGTAAAGCATCAAATCTCCGACATTGGTGCAGCAGGAAAGAGGCTTTGAAAGAAGAGAACTATCAACGAGTCCTTAGACATACAAGCTTCTTCAAGTTGGTGCAGATTTCATAGCTGGAGCATCAACAAGTATAAGAACAAGTATCAGCGTGCGAACTATCCACCGGACCATCATGGATATGGACTTTTGGAACCAAAAGTTAACTCGTGTAGCATTTTGACTCTACCTCTCTGAGAAGTGTGCACCTTGTCTGGGATCACCAGCACTGCTATTAAACACGTTGTCTAGTCTGATGAATTTCATTTCCATTTATATTTGGGGAATGGCCATAAACGACTATGGAAAAAAGCTCATGAATATGTAGACTTTTCATGCTTACATAAGGTTATTTAGTTTGGTGGAGTCTCTGGCATCATATGGCAGGCGTGTAATTAGCGTGTTATTGAAAAGTCAAAAGATCATTCTAACAAGCGACAGATAGTAACAATCCTATCCATTTACCTATACTGATTTATGTCCATTGAGCATTTCGAGGGATTTCGACTATTTCAGCAGGATAATGCGATATATCAAGCTTCACGAATTGCTGCCGAGTTGCTCTAGAAACCCTCTTTTGACTTTAAGCACTCCCATTGATAACTTAAATCCCCAGGCATAAACATAACTAAACATATCTGTGATACCTTACAACGTGTTGTTCAGAAGAGATCTCTTGGCCTTATAAATTTGTGGACTAATCTGCGGAATCGTTTTCAGTATACCTGCAGACGTTAGTCGAATCCAAGACAAGGTTTTGCGGTTCTTTTGAGCGCTCATGGGGGCTATACACGATATTAGGTATGTATACTGATTTATCTGCTTCTTCATAAACATAGATAGCCCGATTGACTTTTGTTTATATTAAGATTAAACAGTAAGGATTTTTTTAAACTTAAAAGCCTGACAAGAAAAGTTTTTTTTTAAATTGTGTAATGAAATATTTAATAATATACTTAAATTTAAATTATACGAATAATTTCTTTTCATGTATATCTTTTAAATCGTAATATTTTGAAAACTATACTCATATTCATCGTTTAATTTTTATCTATTTTAAATTAATTTCGAGAATTATTTTTTGTTTGAATTATCTGTTTAATATGAATATGAATGCTTAAAAATACATTTATTTATTGAAAAATTTATTAACTTTGTATATTTACTAAACATAGTCGTAAAAATAAGAATGAAGAATGTATTAGAAATGCGTTTATTTCGAACAGTGAAAAAAAATAAGGTATGAGATACATTTGAAATCTTTGAGAAATAAATGGAAGTGATACATTTTTTTATGCTTTTAGAAATCTGAGATTTACTTAATATATAGTCCTCAATGGATTAGTTCATTTCAGGTGAAGTTTTAAGGGAGCAAAAATTTGAAGGAAATTTGATACTCCGAATTTTGGAAAGAAATTTGATACAATTACGAAAAAGTCATACTAGATCGAATTACGAGAAAATCTGGGCTGCCTTAATGAGGAAAATTTCAATATAATAATGATTGATTATACTTATTAACTCTATAAAAACTTTTTCAATCTAGATAAACTTTCTCCTTTGAACCATTTATGCCTATAACAATTTTGCGAGAATACATTAAATGCTCGAATTGTTGGTGGCCTTTTCTTCTCTTCTTTTTTTTTTACAGTACACGTACGTACTTTTTTTTACAGTACATATTTGTAGGTATGACATCTGGAATGTTAATTTGATAAAAAGGAACAAGGATAATATTTTTTTTGATTTTTTTTTTGTTTTTATTTTACCATGTGCTGGAGCAATCCCTTATACGTTTCTTTTAAGGAACAATTCTCGATGTCAAAGGTCCTGTCTTACTAGAATCAGGAATTTGGAGAAGGCTAGAGAACGTAGGGTGACTCGGATTTACAAGATTTCAGTAAATAGTGTATTCATAGCGGTCTCGGGACATGGACTGCTGTTTGACATCTTCTTAGTTCAAGAGCTAAATATTGCCTTTAAGGGAAAAAAGGGGAAAATTACAAAGATAATTAATACAAGAAATTACAAAGATAATTTTGGTGAGCCAACCCAATTTTCAGTAAATTTGTTTGCCTTCAGAAAATCCATATCTCTTTTGATATCGCTTGAGAATTCACATTTAGTTTAGCTGGATTTAATCTCATTTCGGTGAAATTATTTTGTGAATTTCGAATCATGGTTCGATAATGAGAACGACACCTGAACTGGCACCTTCTGTCTACACTTTCGCTCCACATAAAGAGAGTAACAATAGGCTTCGATGGATTTAACTTGCTCCAGTCCCCCTTCCACGGTGTCTCTTCGATGGTATCGGCTTTCGAACCTAAAAACCTTTATCACCAGGTTGCTTTAATCTGTGGAATTCTGAGAAAAATCCTTTGTTGAAACTTTTACTTCCAAATATTGAAACTTTACAATATTTGGAATTTAACTTACTTATTAATGAGATAACTTTTACTTATTAAATTGAATGAAATTAATCTTTTAAGTGTAGTATCATATATTTGAAGGACTATAAAGAAATAACCATTCTTTTTTCTTAAGATGATCGTAACCAGTCTTCCGTAAGATGACATGAAGGCATTCTTAGAAATACATGCAATTTTTCAAAATTTTTGAGTTGTGATCTCGCATTTTAAAAGAATCTGGCTGAAAAATATATTTCTGTTTTACTTCCTTAGCTGATAACATTGGTTATGCCTTTTTTTCAATATAATCTTAAGAGGGAGTATACAGATTTCAATATATAAATATTCACTCTATGCAGCAGCTCAAAAAGCAGAGCATAAAAAGAAGACAAACAGAAAGGGATATATCCGTTTCAATGTATGGCATTGCTTTTATAAAATTGCCCACGTTTTAAAGGATCTTGCGGTGCTGTTTAATCAGATATAATCTCAATAAAAAGCAATAATTTATAAATGAAATAGTAAAGAACATTACAATATTTTTCTCCTCTCAATACCCATTTTTAGTGAATATAAAACATTTTTTTCAGCAATGAACGAATGAACAGGATTGTTTGAAAGACTATTTACCGAAACTAATTTGACTTACATATTCTCTTCTAGGATTAAACAGTAAAGGCTTCTCTGAGCCAGAATTTTAATTTAAATAACTTACTGTGTTAATACGCATTGTAGAGTGCATTTATTTTTTTCTTTGAACATAAGTTATTTGGAGCCAATATTGTTATTATTCATCATCTGAAGCGATGCATGCATTAAAATAATAGATAAGTTATTTACATTACAAGTATCTCATTTTTCTGCCCTTCAGAGTGAAATATGCGATCAAAAAATTTGAAGTCTTCTTTAATCATTTTTATTGTTTAATATAAAGATTTTTTTGCCATTTTTTTGCTCAATTTTTGTTTTTACATAATGCTATATTATTTTTAGGTTCTTGAGATTTACATTTCACTCATTCATTTATAAGAATAATACAATTTTCACCGGGATTTCATATCAATAATTCAGGAATAAAAATATGATTTAATTTTAAATAATATTAATGAGATACAAATACAACCACATACAGAATAGAAACTCGTCTCATACCCCTTATCCGTAACCATTATGGTCCCTGATCGGTTTGATGGGCATGTACGGGAATTTTAAAAACTATCGAAATATTTGAGTAAGGAAAACAAAAATAACTATGTACAGAATTTACAAACATTTGAGAAATGATAATAAAATAAGTAATAATAATGAAAAATATTTTTAAAATAAATTCCTACTTAAGCCAACAAAGATTTTTTATTTTTGTTACTTTTTATTAAATAATTACAATTAATATGAATAATTTATCAAATAATTATTGATTTTCGTAAGAAATGAGCTCGCATTCTTCAACTTTACGTGAAAAATACTGAAATCCTTGCATTTTACCGATTGAACTACTGCCTGTTGATTTCAATTTTCATAACAAACTGCTAAAACTCTTTTTAAAATACTAAAAATTAATTAAGTTTAATTAATAAAATTTCAATTATATATATAGGGAGAGTGTGAACTAATATTAGGAATTGAAAAAAAATTAAGCAGAATTTGGGTTCGCCTTCTGTTAGTTCGAAACCAAACTGCTCACAACTAAAATATTGTAAACTTCCTTAATTTTATTTTTAATGTATAAATATTTGAAAAAACTGTATTAGTATCAAGTGTTATCCATTACAAGTTAAAAAAATGTATTTAAACTTGAGTGGATGAATTAAAAGTATCTTACTATTGATTGAAAATTTGAACAAGATATATATAGGGGGAGTGTGAACTAATAGTAGAAATTGAACGAAAACTTTTACAAAGATTTTCGACTTTGAAAAGTTAAAAAAAATTATTTGTAATAATAATATGTAGAAAGATGAAATGTAGTAAAAACACATGAATCATGTATTCACTTGTTATGACATAGTTGATGAGAATGCAGAATGCAGTCATAAGAGTCAAATGGAAAGTAATGCGGTGAATGGTAAAAATGAAAAACTTTGTTTGATTGATATTGATGAATGCAAATGTATGTGAAGAAACTGTGGCGCTATTTTCCCCCTTAGTATTTGTGAGAATGACACATGATCTCTAGAACTAGGGAGGCAAGAAAATATCTCTATTTTCACTGATAAATTTAATTACCCTATGGTTTTTTTTATCTGAAGAAGAAGTTGCTGGTGTTTCTTGCAGGTACGAGCTTACGTATTTTCAAAAACATATTCAGTTATCGGAATAACACATATATTTTCCCAAAATTTATTGAAAATAGGACTGGTTTCACACTCTGTTCAAATTACTTTTTTTATTGTTGGAGATAATTTCTGTATTTATATTTTTCTTTTCTTAATACGAAGTCCGCTCATGAGATATCATGATAGACACATGTCATTTAACATGAAACTATGCTGTGTCTTTCTTCGTAGCAGAAACCGATGAGAGATAACATAGCTATAGAACATTTGATGCGTATCAAGTGGACATGAATTGTTTTCGCATCAACAAAGTAAAATTTTTAAGAGAATGCGTTATTAATTCACTAATTCACTCCAATTCAGGATTTAAGAAAATAAAAAGAACCTGGGATTATGGCTTAAGAGAGGGTTTACCTTTTTAAAATTATTTCAGGGCCATTTAATTAATGTTTAAAATGGAAACGTAATGTAATTTTTTAAAAAATTTTCGACCTGATAGTCTTTTTCTGATCTATAAATATGAATTCTGTGACAGAAAAACATTTCTTAAAATTTTCATAGGTACTAATTCCCATTCCACTTCTATTAATTCCCACAGTCTATCAATCATGTTGTCCTATTAATCAAGTATTCAAATCAGAACTAGAGATCTAAAGGTTGAAATCCACTAAAGATCCATTGTGTATGTTGACTTGGTATGTGTTAAATGGAGCAAGTGTTCTCCCATTGATGTGATGTGGAAGTTTGGACAGGGAGTGCCAGCTCTGGTGTCATCCACGTCATCTTAGCGAGGTTTAAAATGACAAGGTCTTTCTCTTATTGTTTTCAAATGGGATGTTCATATAACTAAGCTAAACCATCAATCGTAGTTCCATTTAAGTTTACATTTGTTTTAGCAAACCAAAAGTTAAATAGCCCAACGTATTGGGACTTTGTGGGAATATATTTAAAAGATGTATATACATATATCATATATACATATATCAATCTTTATATACATATATCAATCTTTATATATACATATATCAATCTTTATTTTTTTAATGAATGCCTTGGCATTTCTCAAAGTATGTTAATTAAGTTTTTACTCTTTATGTTGATTAATTTCCCTCTTAGAAAGCCATCTGGATAAATAAATGAGATTTTTTCTATGAATATCGGTAATAAATACTTTCAATTTATAGTATGTTGAGTTGATTAAAAATTTTTTTTTCACTCAGAAGAGTGGAAAAAAAATGCCAAAATTCCAATACTCCCATAATTGTAAATTAAAATTAGGAACATTTTAATTTTCTATTGCTGAAAAAACTTTTTCTGAAATTTTTTTTGCATTGAGGGAACTTAGTTTTTAAATTTTTTTCTCTTCTTTTTTGAAATGAGACTATTTTTGTCTAATACTGAAAACCAGTAAGTAAACCCATTCTTCATCAAGTGTCACGATGTGTTTCGATTTGTTTTATATTAAATTGTTTTCATATCGGGTTCTGCAAAGTATTCTGCGTCAAACCACCTGTTTCGACAAAATCTGGCCAGCATTATGCTATTTAGCTTTTTAATTATTTATAAATATTTGGTGATTATTTTATTTATTTTTGGCACAAATGCATTTAAAGACTGTTTAAATGATTTCTGCGTTGGTGTACTTCCTCTCGTTACAAGCGATTTTACCTTAGAAATATTTGAAACACCCTTTCCTGATATTCATTTGGAGTCTTCTTTCCATGTAGAAGAAAAGATAGGCATTTTCTGTGTATAATTAATATTGTTGTTTATTATGCACTCAGGATTTTAATATCATGCATTTCACAATGTTTTTTATTCGTGGAATAGGAATATTCTTCTCCACAAAATGCAAAATTATCTTCTTCAATCTGCAACTTGCTTAAGTGACATTTTAAAAGAAAAATAAATTTAAAAGTAATAATATTTATTAAAATATTGTTTGCTACAATATCATTTTAAATAATCAAACGATTATCAAATTTAAAAGTAGAAAACGATATTTTAATAAACTTTTTGCTATAATATCATTTCATATAATGAAACGATTCTGAAATTTAAAAGTATCAAACGATATTTTAGGAAATACCATTTTTTATAGAATCATTTCAAATAATAAGTTATTACCAGACTTTTTCATAGCAAAGACATGTTGTCCTTTTTAAAATTTCCTAATCGAAATCCTTCTAACAATATATAAATACCCTCTATATATCCAATAATTCCTGTCATTTGTAATCACCCTAGTTGTACATTTTATAAATGCATTTCTCAATTTTTTAAAACAATTGTTCGTGATTTTCTTAAACACATTGCTTCTAACAGCACAGAGTATGGAGTAATTAATTTTAAACTAATTTTAAAATTGTTTTGTAACACTACTTCCATGAGAAAATTCACATGATTTAAACATAATTTTACGTTTAATCGTTAAGTAACTATAACATACTTCTGCGTGTAAGCTGATTTTTGAATATTTTTTCTTGCATTCTGAAGCACTAAAAATACCAATTTTTTCTAGAAAAAAATGCTTATCCCTACAAAAAGAATTAATAACATAATTGCATAGTGGATTAAACGTGGTATTATACTTTTTTTTCTTCTGTAAGATGTGCATTGTAATCCGAAATGCAGCACTGTGGAATATTTGCAGCAAAATTCAAATTAAAAAATGTATTTGTTTTCAAATTAAAACCATCGCAAATGGTTTTCCGTTACTTTATTTTAGCAAGTAAACTTAAATAGTTCATGCAGTACAGAGTACATTACATTAAAAAACACAAAGTTCACTTAAATTTTAACTTTTTTCTATACAAAGTATACAAAAAGAAATTATTTAAAATGTCAAAAAATTAGAGATTTCTTCGATCTCCAAGTTCCAAATCACTCTGGATCTGTAAAACCTTTTTTTGGAATTATGTGTGTTTGTTTATTGCTCTGGAAGGAATGTTAAGTCTGTCACTCTGTGCGTCTGTCTGTGAATATATTAACTCAAAATGAGACATTCGGAAAAAAAATAAAGGTTTTAAGCTCAATGGATAAATGGATGAAATATGATGTCCTTCCACCAAATTTGTAGATTTTTATCAAATAATAGCTGACATGTTTAGATGTTCATTTATTTAAGAAATGCAGGAAGTTTGTCTGAATAAAGTGAACATTACTATTGAACGCAAAGAATTAGGTAAATAAACAATGATACATAGTTTTAGCATCTAAAGTATAAACCCGTAGTAATTAACGAGACTAATTCCTTAAAGGATTGTCCGTTAGTCGATCTGTATATTTGTGTACTTGTAAACGCGATAATTCTAAAGCTTTAAGAATCAGATAAATGAAATTTTTTATGCGATCTTAAAACTAAAATTATGGTTTCTCAGATTTTGATTTCAGGGAAGCGAGACGTTCTTGAAGGCGGAAACTGTCAACATTTCGGTTATAGAAACAGGGGAATTTTTCAAAAGTAAATTTATTTTCAATAGACAATTAAAAGCCTGTAGAATAAATTTTTTTATTTTAATCATAACACAAGAAAAAAGTATTTGTTTTTTTAATGGCAAATCGAATATATGTTGTGAGTCGACAGCTGTCAAGTTCATAACCACAATCAGTACTCCCAGAAAAAATTATTCCGCGAAAAATCCCTTCAAAATTAGCATAAAATATGAGCATAAGTTTAATAATTACAATTAATTATTATTTATTTTAATTTAAATATGTCAATAACAAAATTTGAAAAAAAAAATGAATATCGTATAATTTGCACACACATACTCACACATTTTGTGGGATAAACAACATGCCCCCCTCTCCAAAAAAAGTATAGTAGATGCATAATGTTTGTAAATATTTTTGTATTAAGCTTCATATGAGGGTAATAAATGGCCTGTGTTCTGTGTATACCGAAATTCGAAGAAAACATATTTTGAAAAAAGGCAAAAAAAAAAAAAAAAATCAAAAGATAATTAATAAGTTTCTGACTTTTCAAAACTATAAAAATCACTTATTTCTCTAACCAATGAAACCCCCGTATTTTATTATACTAAAATTGAAAATTCAATTTTTTGAAGGTACAAATTTTTCCAATTGCTTTTAATCGATTAAAAGAACTTCCCAAAATGCAAATTCATTTTCTTTACCAACACAAAAGCTCCTAAGTATATATCTCAAAATAAAAATATGAGTACTTGCGGCGTTTAAGCCTTATTCTAAGAATACATTTTTACATGGGGGGGGGGGGAAGGGATAATACCTTTATTAGAAAGTATATAATAAAGGTATAAAAGATTTGGAAAGACCAGACCCTCTGATTATAGTTTATTAGTTCAAAATATTTAATGATGTAATTTCTGAATTGGAATTTGTATAATAAATGAGAAACATACTCGTTTATGTGTATATAAAGTTGAAAAACTAATTTTCAAAGCATCAAGATTTTCTGGAAAGCAATTTTATTTCATTTTCTGTTGTCAGTTGACACATATAAAACTTCATTGTTGTTGTTCCTGTCATGTTGCATTTTCCCGTCAATTACTGTTAGTAGTTAAGAATGTACTTCCTCAACAGTCAATATTTATCTTTTTTTAATATGTTTATTTGGCCTTCAATGCACTGAAATTCGTTTATAACATCTGATGTGTCATGTATAAAGTGGAAGTAGATAGATATGCAGGCAAAGGTTGGGTTTTGCCAAATGACTTTCTTTTCATTTACATTAGTAATTAATTTTACAGATACACAGGAGCTTTGAAAGATATTGGCATCGCTGTCATTTATCAATAAAGCTTTTGCCTCAATTATGATTGCTAAAAGCCATCTCAGTCCTACTTGGATATTAATTCTAGGGCACGACTTTGAAATTTAAAACTTGTAATATATATTTTAAATATTTGCATCAAAATGAAATGGTATGATATATTTAACCTTGCGACTTTACATTAGTCTATGCTTTAGAGACAATAATTGATTATCCTCTTAGATAATTTAAATTCTGTGATATTTCTGTGATTTTTTTTTAATCATCATAGCCACATCGGGTTTTCAGTAGTTTTGTGATTCAGAAATTCAGAGAATATCAGCTCTTTGCTGGCTGACAGCTGTCGTCAGTTTAATAATTTCTGTGATTTCTTTAAAGAAATTTTCTTAGCAACAATGGGTTTTCAGTAGTTCTGTGATTTAGAGATGCAGCAGATGTCAGCTCTTCACTGGCTGATTGGTGGGGTAGGTTTGCTCCTTTCATTTGACCCATTAAAATACTTTTAAGGACGGCATGTGTAGTTACAGAACAAATTGGTATTTTGATGAAATTTGTCAAATAATCATCATTCTTCTGCTGAGGAAGCTTCTAATTTTTGTTGTACTTTGAAGTGTATCTTTTCTTGAAATCAGGTTTAACATATCCGAGCAAAAGTTTAAATAAATTTCTCTCATCTGGATACTTAATATAATAGCCATTTTATTTCTCCAAATATTTTTTTTGATATCGTTTCTTTAATTGAGGATAAAAGCCTCTTTCTACCACTCATACTACGGAAGTAAATATCGATCGAATCTACGGCACCAATTAGTCAGCTGTTATCATAATGCCAACTAATTAGTGTTATTTTATTATTGTTAGATAAATTTTAAATATTGCATTTAGGTTTTTAACTTATCTACTCGCTACATTTTGTTCCATGCATCATGTGAATAATATAATTAATTTAATTATTGCCTAATTGTTGTTTGTGCTTGTATTCTTGTAATAAGTAAGATCTTTAAATGCAATGTCTGAAATATCGTCTTATAGTGAACTACGAAAACCTGAGGCTCTACGAATCCTTTTCCTTGTCAGATTATTTGTTATCTTCTGTAATTAAATTTTTTAATTAAATATTCATCTTGATATTTAATTTTTTTCAGTCATAGCAGGCAGACTAAACAATGCAAAAAGAGTTCTTTTCTAGAGCATTTTAAGTATTTTTCCTGTTATCTAAATGACAGTAATAAACATGAATATGGAATGAAACCACTAAACAATCACGTATCCGGTTAAAAGAAGATCATTACCCCTTAGACAATTGCAAGGAAGAGGAGAAATGCGCTTTCTCTAGTGATTGAATTGAATAAAAAAAGCGGAGCTTCCCATGATTAAACAGAAGGATCAATTTTGGTCTAGTGGAAAGTCTTGATTAATAAAATTCGTCCCATACAAGTAAAATGTCAATTTTAGCTGGGGTCGAAATTGGGTTACCGTAGGAGGGAAAAGTTCGAAGACGACCTAGATTATAAAGCGTGTCAAAACCTACGCCAGTGTTTTTAGCTCTTGTCTTTCTTGCATACGGATGTGTTCCCGTTTATACTTCTTTAAGTCGTGAGCGGGTTTTTCCTTCTTTGATCGTTATTTCAAACACTCCGGCAAAAAGAAGTGAACGTTTTTCCGAAACGATATGGACGTTTCTGTGGGATAGTTTTGTTTGGTGTCTTACTTGTAAATGATCATCGGATGATTAACGGACTATGAGGTGAGTAGTCTTTATTCATGCATTATAATAAATATTTGGAATTTACTGTAATAATTTCTTTGCGTCGATGAGAATTTATTTATTGGAATTTAAAAACATGCTTTTGTTGATGCTTTTAAGAAACTTTTTACACGATTTAGGTCTAGCTTGCTATTCCATTTGTCTTTCTGCTTTAAAATGGGAAAGAAAGTGGATTGAATTTTAACGGCCTGACAATGAATGATTATTTTTATCCATATATTTTTATTGTTGTTTGTTGAATATATTTCAATAATCGATATATTTTCTTAAAAGGATATTTTGTAAATAAGAGGAAATAACCCAAAAATTTGATAATACAAATATTTAATTTTGTCAATTTAAATAATTAATCAAGATATACGTTTTAAAATTACCTGGTTTATAAATTTTCTAATTTTTTAACTAGATAACACATTCTATTTAGGATACTTACTGTTATTTTAATTCGTATAAAAATCTAAGATACATCTGATATACTGAAGGGTTTCTAAGTAACTTTTGCATTTTCAATTACTTAATATTTTCTTTTAATTCCAGTTTTAAAATTGAAAATTCAGTAATCCGAAGATTCTTCACTGTATGCGGAAAGGTTAATAAACTTTCCATTTGCATAAAATAGAAATATATATGCCTTTTTCATTTATTTCATTGATTCAGAGGAATAATACATAAATTTTCAATTATACAAATATGAAGCTTTATCTTTGTTTAGTCATTAAATGAGTTTTCTTTTTTCAAATTGTGATATTTTGGAACACAGAAAAAAAAAGAATTAGAACGATTCTTGAAAAATATTGTTTTAATTATCTGATATTATACGTGTATTTATAAAACATATTTTTATAACTTCATCGGTATTATTGTTTTGATATGAAACGATGTTATTTACAGATGAAGAATTTTAATAACAATGAATCTCATCCCATCGTGCCTGTCCCCAATGAATCCTTCCCTTTCTACGCTTAGAGGTCATTGGTCTTTGTAATCATTTAATATGAATTTAATACCAGCATCAAAGTGTTATGGATAAAGAAAATAAATAAGCTTGGGTTTATACTATGCTTTTCACACTTTCTCTCAGTATGATTGATAATACTAATTAATTAGTACACAGTTGCCATAGTTACTATTAAAAGGATCATATAGGAAGTTTACTTTCTGATTTAAAGAGGATGGGCATCTGAGAGATTGACTGAAAACTTCCTGTTCTTATCTTCCAGACATTTCTTGATGTTTATGTTCTTTAATATGAACATAGTTTAACACAGCTCTTTTTCTTTTAATGACTAGTAATTTTCTATATTGAGTTTTTCATTTTTCCTTATTTAGAAGTTTTATTTCAGTACATTTTTTATTGATATTATGTGGTGAGTATCGATTAATCATGCTCTTTTGTTAGTATTAGAATATACTATTTGAGATTAATGTTAATGAGCAATTGCCTACTCATAGATTCTTAGTGTTTTTAAAAACTTTCATGCTTAAAGTATCCGTCTTTTAGTGCTCAGAGCACTTGGAAAGGCACATACACACGAAAGCACTTTTGAACTAAATGTAGCAGTTTTAAAATTTCCTATTTATCAGTGATTATTTTCAAAATAAAAATGATCATTTTTCAAATGATCTGGAAAAATTCGTAAAAACATATTGACTAAATCCTAAATAATGTAAATTAGTGTAAGATTGTTTCAAAATAAAATTGAGTAAGAGTTATTTTATGCTGAAATATTGTTTTAAGAAAATGAAAATCAGATTATTTTATTTTATTTTATTGACTTATCCTGATACTTTATTTAAAGAAAATACTTTTGGAATAATTAATTTCTGTCTTGTGTCATTTTGGGAGCTGGAATGTTTTTTAGTTCTTTCCATCTTTGATTTTAATTGTTTTTTATATCAATATTTTGAATCCGAGCGAGAGCAACGATTATAATAAATTAAAATCACCTTTAGATGGACAAGATGTGGGTTGACAACCTATTCTTGAAATTTATTTTTCTATGAGTAAGAGAGCTTTTGATAAACGGATAAAACTGATTATTCACCATATCTACACACACGGTTATCTTTTATGGAATTGAGAATATATTTCGCCCAGAAAACATATAATGATCTAAAGTTACAATTATCCAGTTTCTTTATTTACATAACTCTAAAGATGTATACCTCAGGATGTCTCATCAGATTTTGTGAAACCTTACGTAATGAATGCTCATATTCATATTTGGGAAACTCTTTTGTTTATTTGTAACCGTGATGAAAGAAAATGAATAAAAATTTCACTTCAAATGCCATTGTGTACCTTTGTACTCCTCACCTTTATATTGCTCTTCGGTTTCTTTCTTTAATTTCTAATTTATTAAATAAATTTGTAGTACACCTTCTCGTTTACTTCTTAATTTGTTTAAAACTGAGCAGAATTAATCGACAGTGATTTCGATGATAATCAGTTTGATTGCGAGTTAGGTGATTACCTTCACAGTTTCACAAGCTTCAAATAAAAGGAATATTGAACGAAATGAGTATAATCGATATTTTTTAAGTAAGTGTATCGATCGCAAAGAGAACTTTGTGGGTATTTTTTTAATATCCTGTCCTGCTTCATTTATTTCTGTATACTTTATATAAGCAGCGGGAGCGTAGCTATTAAATAATGTACATGCTACATTTCTCGTTAAAAAAATTGAAGTCTCCTCAATATTCCCCAGTTTCTTCATAAAAATATGTTAAGGTATGTTATCATAAGGCAGTAAGCTTTTTTAGTTTTTCATACCCCATATTATAAGACGTTTTTTACCGGAAAATTTGTCGGAAACTTAGTTGTCAATAAACATTTCTTTTAGTAATAATGCTTATTTTAATAAATATTAATACTATTTATTTTAATGAATATTATTACTTGTTTTATAGCTGTAATGTTTATTCAATTAGTTTTGCCCTACTATTTGTTTCATAGAGATAATAGTCAAGAATATAACTTTTGGAATTGCCGAATTTGAGTTAATGTAGTTAATTTTTTAATATAAAAAAAGTTTTTATTTTATTTTTTACGCGAGTTATCCGATTTAACAATGAATCGTGAGAAAAAAATGGTTATAATTTTATATTCATAGGCAGAATTTAATTTCTCATGGCTAAATTCACTTTTTCCATATCTTTTAATTATCTTCTGATAGTAACTTTTGTATTTAATTTTATGAACTACCAATTTCTTTCTTGAAGAAATTACATCTTTGTCAGAGTGAATGCAAAATTCAGATGCTTTCTTTAAAAGATTATATTTAAATTAATAACATTAAAATACAAGACTGATAATTTTTGAATCAACAAAAAAGTGATTTTACTTGTTCACCTTCTATAAGAAAAGAAACTAAAGTAGTCAATTAAAATTTTAATTTTTTATACAATTTTTTAATTGGAAGCTTTTTTCTTTGCTCAACCATCAATAGTGTGATGCCTATTCTTTTCGGTATACATTTTTTTCCTAAGAATTCGCAGAGATTGTAACATAATTTTTCCTCCCGATTTTACTGAACTGTATACCATAACATGAACACTAATTTATGCACAATTTTTTTTCAAAAACTTTTTTCTATTTTACTCTTTATCTATTATTAATGAAATAATTGCAGATTTTAAAGTCGCAATGATGATCCAGTCTTCAAGGGACAAATAAACTGATAGTCTCATTCAAATATTCCTTGAATTAATTTTTGGTTAGAGTGGAGGTGAGGGGAGACAATAGCGTATCCTTTTTCTGATTTTACTTCTATCATTCAACTGATTCTTTCTGACGTTCACATTTCGTAATCCTTGTATATTAGAGGGATTTTTAACTGTTTTTTTGATAAAATGAAGTTAAAATCGATTTAAAAAACGATCATATTATTGCCAACTATTTATATCTAAATTTCTAGGGACTTCAAAATTCAGAAAAAACTACTTAGTGAATGCGCGTTATATAAAACTTCTCTTTTGATTATTTTCTTGACATATAATTTTTAAGCTACATTCGATATTCAAGATTCCTCTTATGCATTCTTTTTACGCAAGTACAGTCTGGGATTATGATTAGGAGCTATTCAAATTTAAAAAAATGTTTCTTCTAATGTATTATTAGTATCAATAACATCATGCTGCAATAAAAATTCAATTACTTTCAAGTGCTTGAAGGATTCTTTTGACAGTTTTCAATTTTGACAGTGAATTTAGTTTTAAGTAAATGTACAATTTGTTTAAAGTAAATTTTTACGGAAAAAAATTTACTTAAAATAACACTGATTTTAAGCATTTAATCAGTATCAAAATTAAAAGGATGGCATTTATTTCTTAGTATCACGTCAGTGCAAATACATGTTATTGGGGTAATGTGTGTTTTCGCTCAAAAATCAGATAAGAACTGTTGTTAACTGCGTTCCGTACTGTTTTTTGAAACATGTTGCTTATTTTTATTTAGATTTTCTTCTTCTTTTTTGTTGTCACTGATCTGAGTCTCATAATGATGTAATTAGAACCATCAGTCACTTTATAATAGTGAATTAGAAACTACCATCAATTTTCTCTTCTTGTCTTGAACTTCGAGAAAGCAGGAACTTTTGAGGTCAGACAAGTTATTACTTTTTTTTTCTTTTTCTTTTTTTTTTTTTGATGAGTCACGTTCGAAATTTAGACAGGTTAGCAAAAGGGCGAGTCTCTGTTTTCTCTTTGACCTTCTCTTCACGGAATGAATTCCTAGTAAAAGTTTCTAGGTGATGACATCTTTCCAAGAGTGGAGATTGCATAGAGTCTGACACTATAAAACAGGATGTAAAGAAAAGTTTTTCGAAGTAGATCTCGTTCAATAAACATTCTTTACCTTTTAGTCATTATTTTTTAGCGGTTTAGTCATTATTTTTTAGTATATGGTTTCGGGTGTTTGTTCCTGCAATTTATGAAATCCAAAGAGCAATATTTAAATATGTGAGCAAACTAAAATGTATGCTAATGTATTTTTAATTACGTATTATGTACCATTTACAGTATTACATTCTGAAGAACTATTTATAATATAATGCTAAATAAAATGCGGAAACATGTTTATGATCCAAATATTATTTTTCTGAAGAAAGACTATGAATGTTTGCAGTATATCTGTTGAGGATTATATTAATTTATAAATACTATATCTATATGAAAGGTAATTTTAAACTGCGAATTTGAATAAACGCAAACAAAACCATTTTAATATTTATGTAAAAGGAATCCTTAATTTTAATAAGTACAGTAAATTTAAGTCTTATGGCGCTTCGCTTAAAAAAGATAAATGTTTTTCGTTACTATACAAGCATATCGCGATATACAAAAACGTATTAGCGCTTACTAAAACAAATCTCATCTATATATTTGAAATTTAATTTATCTTTAGGACAATAAAGATCCTGTTATGTTGTGAAAAACTGAATAAACGAATGCCTTTAAAATTACACATATGTAATATACAGGGTATCTAAAAAGTTCCCGTACTGATGATTTGTAAATTTATTTTACAAAAACAACAGGTTTAAAAAGAATTATTTTTATGCAAATGATAAATAGCACTTTTAACATCACTAAGGAAAAAATACTGAACTTACATTTATAATAAATGTTCAAAATGTCCATCCCTTTCTTATAGACAAAGCTGAATTCGTTTGCGCACGTTTTTCGAAACGCGCGCAATCATGCTAGGAGTGATTTCTTGTATACTTTGGGTAATTGCGATTTTCAAATAATCTATTGTTTGAGGATAACCTTCAAAAATTTTGTCCTTTAAATATCCCCACAGAAAAAAGTCCGGGATGTTCAGATCAGGGGATCGAGGTGGCCAAAGATTTTTTGAGATAAGTCGATCGCCTAAAAAAGCTTCAAGCATGTCCATGGTTTCATTACTCGTATGGAAAAATTTAATATACTTGAAAAAAATCATGGAAAATGATTTTTAAAATTGGAGTACGGGAACTTTTTGGACACCCAGTATTTTTAGTTCTATTGAAATAAATAATGCACAAGACAAAACTCAGTTGAATTTAATTCAAATCTCAATCAATTCCGAACATGCATGAAAAATATGTTAAAACTGAAACAACAAAATATTTCACTTAGAATATTTTTCAAAACTTAACATCATGAAGCTTTTGTACTTGTTTCAATGTTTGAAAGGTTGCATTACTTTTTAAGGTATTCAGTATTTTACTTATATGAATAAATAAATGAATAAATAGCAACAATAACTAAATATAAGGTACAGCACATTTATATCTTCCAGGAAAAAAATTCAGTAAGTAGTAACAAAAACTAAATATAAGGTACAGTACATTTCTATCTTCACGGAAGAAAATTCAGTAAATAAATAGTGACAATAACTAAATATAAGTACAGTAGATCTCTATTTTCACGGAAGAAAACTCAATATATAAGTAGCAAAAATAAGTAAATATAAGGTTTAGTACATTTTTATCTTCTCGGAAGAAAGTTCAATAAATAAATAGCAAAAATAAATAAATATAAGGTGCAGTACATTTCTGTCTTCGTGGAAGAAAATTTAATAAATAAATAGTGACAATAAATAAATATAAGGTGCAATACATTTCTATCTTCGTGGAAGAAAATTCAATAAATAAATAGTGACAATAATAATAGTGACTAAATATAAGGTACAGTACATTTCTATATTCACGGAAGAAAATTCGAAAAAATGGATTGCACTAGAAACTTTCTCTAAAAAGACACGGAAGAAAAATATTAAGTACACATCATAAACTAAATCGGTGAATATTTGACCTACGTTTGAAAGATTTATCACTGAATTCACGCTTAGCTTCTCTCGCGATTAAGGTGGTTCGATTCGAAACAATAGATGGAGATTCGCTTGAATAAGATCTTTTAACTTCAAATAATGATAGGTCTTCTTCATATTGAACAGCCGATAAGAATGAATCACATTCTTTTTAACTCAGCTAATTCAGGTTACTGTTTCCTGCCCAATTTTCCATACAATATAAATGTAAATAGCATTGGAGAATAATTGCGCTTTAGCAAACGCAGTGAACTTTGCTATGAAATGGGAAGATTTTATTAATTAAAGTCTTCAACAAATGAGGCCTTATTTATTTTTATTTCTCTCTATGTCAGGAAAATGTAGGTAATTGGTGAACTAAAAATCAAGATGCCGCTGTAGTTACTGTTTTTCTTCGAAGATTGGCCTAAATCACCTTTACAGCTTTAAAATGTAGTTACAGAATTTCGAAGGGGAAAAAACGGGAAATATCATTTTACTTTAAAATAAATTATTAAAGATAAAAAAAACATTAGTTGCAGAAATTTCGAAGGAAAAAAAACCCCGGGAAATATCATTTTTACTTTAAATTAAATTATTAAAAATTAAAAAATTCATAATTCTGCGAATTACACATCGATTAATTTTTTTCCGGTATATTCCTCTATTATTGAGTGTTGCAAAGTAGTTTGATGTTGGTTGGAATAGATCTGAATCTATCTGGAATAGATATATCTATTCATTTTTATAAAGTAAAGATTATAGTACTCATTATTTAAAGGAATTTCGAAGGAACAAAATGGGAAATGACATTTTTACTTTAAAATAAATTGTTAAAGATAATAAAAAGTCTCATAATTCTGTGGAATACACATTGATTAATTTTTTCCAGTATATTCCTCTATTATTGCGTTTTGAAGAATAATATAATCAAATAGAAAAAAATCAAATATATAGATTTGTTCACAAAAAAATCAAAACTATGCTTGCTTTCATTTTCGGATATGTATTTAATGATGCGTTCAATCATTTAGTCTATCCATAAAGTCAATGAACCGAAGTTCGGATTTCTTTTCTTTAAAACACCGAGTAATATTTCCTTGTACGGTATACGTCTCCTTTTTTTTAAATGGCCTTTAAAGAAAATATGATATAGAAGAAGAAAGTTAGAAATTTTTGAGAAACGGAATGTCTGTCAATGTTCTTGCTTTTCCATTAAGAATTTAAGAAATTATTATAATGTTGATATAAGTTTGATATTAAGCGCTTGAAAAGTATCTATCAAAAAGGGGAATGTTTATTGCTTGTTAGTAGGGTTTTAGGAATAAATAGAAAAGCAATAATTTTTTTCTCAAACTTTTAATACCTTGATCAGCCAAAAACGAAATCAAGTTTTATTGCAGTATGTTCTTTCAGAATAGATTTCAGATGCCTATTTTTGAAGGATTCAAAAAAATGGATTATCATCAATAAACTTCGAAAAGCTAGTGTGTCTAATTTTTTTATTTCTCTTTTTCAGAAAAAAGTCACAAATTCTTTTAGAAGTAAAGCAGTCATGAAATAAAAAAATATTGAAAGCTTAATTTCAAAAAATGGAAAAAATAACATAAGAAAGAAGGCTCTTCAACTGCACATTTATGATTAAGAGAACAGTTGAAAGTTTAATTTTTATAATGTTGAAGCATCGAAGGAATCCATGCATGAAGGGATTTGTTTTTATCCTTACAGTTTTATTTTTCTATCATAAAATGGGAAATAACATGCTTGATCAAATTACTGCTCATATTCGCAATTCACTGACATAAATATTTGGAATTTTTCTCTCTTATTTTTGATCTTGCTAATTTAATTAGAAATTCTGCCTAATAGATTTACCATCTCTTTTTTGAATGTCAGCAATTACTAAGAATTAATTGCTTAAGGAATCAATGCATTATTACAGCTGAAAATATTTTTAGCACGTAGTTACCTGCATAGTTTGATGCCTGAAAGTAACAGGAAAGTAGGGTCAACGGAAAGTTGTTATGAATTTTTCTTTAGAAATACTGCAGCTCTTCTTATCATTCTCATTATGTTGAGACCTTTTTTACTAATAGATTTGTTCGGATCATTTTGGACATACACTATCTGGCCAAAAGTATCCGGACATCCATTGGTATGGACTTAGAGAGTACTGAGGCATATATTACTATGGTGTTAGTCCTTCTTTTTCATCGATGACAGCCAGCGTACGTCTGGAGGACTTTCGACTAGTTTTTGATAGATGGCTATAGAAATGAGCTTCCAGGCGTCCATCAGAGAAGAAGAGAGTGCTGGCAGTGAGGATGGTCGATTAGACTGGCTACGCGACCTTCACTTTAATTCATCCCAAAGGTGTTTTATGGAATTTAAATCGGGGGTTTTAGAAGACCAGATCAGCTTTTGAATACCTATTTCTTCAAACCACTTCTGTGCAAGCTTTGTTATGTGAATGGAGCAGTTATCCTGAAGGAAGAAAAATGGGTCTTCCCTAAAATATTGCCATAGAGTTTGGAGTGCAGAATTGACCAGAATGTCCACACACATCTCAGAGTTCATATGTCCAACCTCAGAAACTAGCGGATCCAGACCAAACCACGGAAAACGCCTCTACACCATTATGCTTCCACTACCAAACTTAATAGTTGGCACAATGCAATCACTAAAGAAACTTTCGCCGGGCATCCGCCAGACTCAATAGCGCCCGTCCGACTGCCAGACTGTAAAGAGAGGTTCATCACTCAAAAGAACCGTTTTACACATGTACACAGTTCAATCATGGTGAGCTCTGCATCAGTGCAATCGATGTTTCGCATTTATGGAGTGATGTTCTGCTTGTGCGCAACTGCATGACCATGGAATCCCAAGTTTTTTAATTCTCGAAGAACAGTCCTGCTGCTAACATGCTATTTTAAGATTCCAGATGGTAGTGGAAAATGATGGCCCTCATGTCGAGCATGTTTTACTGTAATTAAATTTGTCAACAATATGCTAAAGGTAATTCATTTGAAAAACTGTCCCTGGTGGCGAAATTTTGAGCTATTTTTTTATTCGTTCAAACAAATTCTCATCCTTTCATTATGTCCCATAAAAAATTTCATAACTTTCTGAGCAATAGCTGTAGCCTGTAGGCAATTTTAAAGTAGGGTCGTTTAATTATAGACACCTTGCATTTTGCTATACCATTAAATTGCTACATTTAAATTCCGAGTGGGACAGGTTGGTTTCATTTAGTTCGTAATTATTAAAAGCCAGTCTCAAAAATATTTTTAACTGTTGATGCGCATAAAACATGTTGATTCTTAAATTGAAAATTATAAGAGTTTTAAAAATTAATCCGAGGGAAATGAGGTTTAGATGAATTTAATTTGAAAGGTTCATCCGATCATTGCTTTCAACAGAGTCATCTTTTATTCTCTAAAGAGATTCGAATTTATAAATCGTCCTCTCACAATTTTCAATAATATTTATTATGTAGATCATTATTTTTATTAATCATAGATTTTAAGTTGCATTAATATTAAAATTGATTACATTTCCATTGGAAGTTAAAATTTTAAGAAAATTTTATAAATTAATCACTTTTTTTTCAAGCGGATATATTCAGTTTCTATGAGACTATTGCTTTTAACTGGAGCTTTGTCAACATTCATTTTGATTCATAAGAATTTTGTTTCTTTTGGAGCCTTTTAGAGAATTATGTTATTTCGCAAACATATTCTTAATATCATCCTTTCGAATAATAAGTTGTTTTACAATTTTCTCAGATATTTTGATTGTTCATATGCAGTTCTTCACCACCAAAAAAATCTCTTTCTGTAATTAATTGAATTATCATTCATTTAAAAAGTTTTTTTTTTTAAATTTAAAATACTTAACATGTTAATAGAAATTTTTATACCTTATATGATATCATATTTTGAGACAAAACTAAGATATATTGGTATAAGATATAAGATATATGTTTATAGCATAATTTTTATCAAGTTAAAGAGATTTGAGGAATTATTAGAAGAAGATAGACTTCTATGAATTTCTTAGTACTTCGAAATTGAAGTAAAGACCCTATTTTCGAATCTACTTACTCGAAAATGGCTTTTGACGTTTTTCTAATAATAAATTATCAATAGATGAATGTCATAAAATTCATCTTTGCCAACCATTGCTAAACCAAAAACAGAAGTTTAGTTTATTTTAGTTTTAGTTATATTAATGTCCCGTAAAACGGAAGCAAAGAAGAATTTAATGCAAGCTTTTTTTTTCATACTGATTTGTAAAACTGATTTAAACATAGTAAAAATGGACAAATCTATTAATGACAGAACAATATATTCAATAAAAGAAATCAATTAAAAATTAGCCTTTTTTAAATTTTTTTGCAATATATTAGGCATATATTATGTTGTTTATTTAGAAATTTTATTTCAGTGTTGATATACTTAAAGTTGCTAAATTTTACTATGGAAAATCCGACCTTTTTTCATAAAAACCACACATATTATGACAACAATCTTACAATCTTACCCTATTTTCCTATCTCCAAGGGATGACCTCAAAAATGAGAACGAGAAGCTTCCAGTACGTGTGGTTTTCTCGTGCTAGTGCGTACAAAAATGGTATTGGGTTGCATACCCCCTTACCGAGGATGGAACGTGCCTCGCATGGGAGGGATTGTACCTTGACTGGTGATGGCCCTTAAGATTGAACCTAGTTGCCCCTAATTTTGCCGTAGTGTTTAGGTTATTCAATTTTTTTAATGATTTTTGGACGGGGGTACTGTAGTTTTTTATGGTAACCCTAATTTATTTCAAAATAATTGCTTTAGGCTGCTACTCATTTCTTCCAAGAACTCTGCTTCTGTCGCGTCTTTTGAAATGACGTGCAATTAGTAATTCGCATTTTTTATGATGCAGAATAATAGCTGAAATCTTTCATCTTGGGAATAAGCTTGAAATCATGAAGAAGAGGAGATAGAAGAAGAGAAGAGATGATATCGAACTTCACGCAGGCCATGCATGTTATGTTCGGCCAAGAAATTCTGCATCAAATGTGAAGAATGGGTAACTGTATTTCTGTGATGAAGCTGCTAATTGGTTTTAGATCCATTGTGTCTCAAAGTATCGTAAATGTTATGTAGAACCAATTGAAAACATTGCTTAGTGATGCTTGTACCCTGTAATGCGTACTCATGAAGAATCAAACCAAAGAAACAAGAATCATCATCATTATTTTGACATTTCAGAGGACCTGATTTTCTTTTTCCATTCTTGTGAATATTAGATGCTCCTGTTCTGATGATGTTTTAATCCTTTTGTTTCCCAATCGTATCAATAACCAGTGATCCTAGCGATGAATAAAAATTGGAACTCACTTCAGCATGACCAAAAGTAGTTGTTCTCACTTGGTTCTTCGAAACTTTGTCATGAAACTCGTTCAGATTCTAGTAAAAACCTAAATCTTCAATCAAAGTTTAAATAATGGATGTAATATTGATATGCGACTTGTGAGAAAGTTCTCTAATTGTGATTCAATTCAATAGTAGTGATCCTTATCAACAGGGTCCTCACATAGTTTATGACGAACTCAAGTCTGAATGCCGAGGACCTACCAGAATATGTTTAATTTTTCCTTAGATGTACGGCCGTTTTTTTACACGGTTGTACCATTCATTTAACTGAGTAGCGCACATTGCTTCTATTTCGAAGGCCTGTTAAGTCTTGCTGATCACCACTTTTTGATACTTTCTTCTATTCCATCATCGATATATTAGTTCGTCAGTCAATGCTGATTAAATTCGCACAATTCTATTATTTAAATCCGAAGTTAGTTAACTCTTTGTACCCCGATGTCTTCTATCAAGCACTATTCAAAGTGGTGAATCATTCTGGCCCTTTATTTATTTATTTTTAATTTTGAAAGTTAAAAGCGCCTACAGAGTAGTAAGAAAATATAAATTAATTTTTCAGGGAAATACAACTTAAAATAATGACATATATTCATTTTTCGGAGCAATAAACAAGTCCTTGCATTAAGTTACTAATTCAGCATTAAAACTTAACTAATGACAAAAAAAAGAAATTAAAAAAATTGATGGTAAAATAATTCGGCAAATGAAGGCTTAAATTACTCAAATTTACATCCTTTTCATCTATATTAACATAATTAAAAATAGAACTAAAATAATGTCTAGTTTACCCGAACAAGAACTTCTGAATTAAGTTAAGGTTGAAATGGTAAAGGCATTTTCATTCCTGTACACATACCTTAGTACCAGGGATGTTTTTTAGAGAAGAACACTGAATTCCACTGATATTGTCTTTAGGTAGGTACGCTTTTACATAAGTTATTAGACAGTCTACTTATATATATATTTTGAAGTTTTTTACTGTACGAACAGATGCACAGACGGATGATGCTTAAAGAAACGAATCTTAGAACCGAAATTTTAAATTCGGTTCAGTATATTACACTTGTCCAGCCGTATACTTTTCTTTCCAATCTTTTTTATAAGTATTGCTGAAATTTAAATTAAGGTGAGACAAATAGCGGCGCATATAATTTAATAAAGGATTTTTAAAAAATACACAACCGATTAAGAGAAAATATGACTACTATAGTTATTGAGAAAGTATCTACTACTGCAATACGAATAGCAAGCATTATATAATATTGAATGTATCCATGTAAATTACATGTCGAAAGGCAAATGTTGAGAAGGCAAAATAAGAATTTGGATAAATTCAGCATATCCTAACTATCGAGATCTAAGAGGAACTTCACATAAGAAATCAAAACATTTTCATGATACTCTTACAGTTTGATTGACTTTCACCTCAGGTATTTATGTAGCCTTATTAATATAAACACAATATAATTAGGTTTTCTGTATCATTTGACTTTGAATGATTCCACTTATTAGCCTCATTTAGTTCCGAAATTGATTGAGGAATTCATTTCAAATTTTGAAAAGTTCTGTAATTTTTAACCCGCCTATATGAAGCTGCGTTTTTATTAAAGGTAATCTTAAACACATAAGAAGAATCAGATCAATTTCCATTCTAATCAGATTCAAAATTGGAATGAGTCTTATGCTTTGACTTCATTTATTTACAATATATCATAATGATTATTTCCTGAAAAAAGTATTCAGATTTGATCCATTTAAATTTATTTAGCATTAAAATAAAATCTAATGCTTTGATTTTGTTTCATTTCAATCTATCAAAATAAGTAGTTGTAGTTAGTAGTAAACATCTACTCAATGATTGCAAGGAAAAAAAAGAGTGAGTTTTTACACTGAATTTACCTTTCGCGATTTCGAAAACATTTCTATGTCATCAGGAGAATTTATCAGGGATTTGATTCTGTAAATGTTTTGCTCGAATTATCAAAATTGCACGAAATTCATTAATCACATTACGAGGAAAATTTACAATTTCTGAGTTTACACTGCATTCCTTTTCAAAGCTTTAGGATAGTGCCTTTCTTGCATTACTTTGTAGACATTACAAAATTTGTAGACTTGCGTTTGCGAAAGCAAAATATTTTCCGTGGATATTATTTAAAAAAATGCGAACACTTAGATCCTTGAAAAATGCAACGAGAAAAATCTTGAAATTCTTTCTTACAAAACAATTTTAATTAAATAAGTTTCAAAATCTTTTTTTCAATCCAATACTCTCAAGCCACTTTGATGAATGCATTGAATAATTATTCTTTTGTCCATTTTGATTAAACCCTAGTACTCTGAATATTGAGAAAAAAAAATAGGATCGTCGTAATGTTTGGTATTATTTCAATCATTAGCAAACTAAAAATGTTAAATTAGTCTGCTATGCTGACGTTATGCAATAAAAAGTTCACACAGACATTTTAATGAGGAAAGATTTCAAAACACAGATGGAATTTCTAAACTAACCTGAAGAGTAACGCATGTAATGAATTGGGAGTTTCGTTTATTTCTTTCATTAAAAAATCCAAAAGTTTCATTTAAATATTTCACAATCTTTTTCAAGAAGCCACAAGCAATTAAACGATTGAACTATTTCTTTTTAATAAAAGGTTCATTTTTAGAGCTGAAGCCAATAACTTTCCTCTTTTTTTTATTTGCTTACGTCTTTATCTCTTCCTTGTTCATTTGCTCAGTGATGAACAGGAGCGAAGGATTTTCCTCATAATTTCTTTTTTAGGTATTCAGGTTAAATTTTTTTAATTCAGCCTAAAAAAGTTGATGCGTGAACCGTTGATATTTGCCTTAGTGTTTAAAAGCAATTGAAATAAAAAAAAACTTATGTGAATGCAATTCGTTTTCGCTTTTTTTATTTCAAATATTTTGTGTAAACATACCTGTTTCTTTTGTAATATTTTGATTCCCATTCTCTAATCTGAAATAAAAATAATATTACTCTTTGTGAAGAGGATATTAACGCAAAAATATTTAGAGTATGAAATTTATAGAATTAATCCTTTTTTTAGCTATATTGATAATAATTACGGAATTTTTATTTACTGAATTTCATTTCAAAAATAAGCCATTTGAATTACCTGCTTATTCAATATTCGGACTAAAAAGTTTTTGAAAAGAAGATTTAGACTAAAACGAAATAAAAAAATGTCAATAAATTAATTAAATTGGGAATCTCTAGTCTTTCTCTGAGGTTTTAATGGCTTCATGACAGTGAATTGAAATATTGAAATCCTGCGTAACAATTTCTTCTAATGATTTACAAAAAAGAGACACTTTTAAATTTTTTTTTGTAAACTAATTGATTTGTGATGCAAAACTCTCCATAACAGTTTTTGGGTTTTTTTTTTTAAAAAAACACTTTAGAATTGTTAATTGAACTTAAGGTTTATTTCTATGGTGCAATTAACTATCTGTTTCGAAGCTAAGTGAGATTTTCAGTATGAACCTCGTAAATTTTAGCCATGGTGAGATTGTGATGCCTTCTCAACTTACAGGTTCCAGTGCATTGGATTATCAATGTCAGATTTATTGCTCATCGAGCCTATACATAGAATCGAACTTCACAGAAAGTGTATCTTAACCGTTTGAGTTGCAGTGGTTATTGAACAAACACTGTCGAAGAATTCCAAACAGCGCAACCGCGTTTTCTCTAAATGAATACGAAAAGACTTAAGCAGCTGGACAGCATTTGTTTTATTTTATGTCGGGAAATGTTGCATTTTCAAATCAAGCAAAAGTGCTCAATGTTTGAAATGTATTGCTTTTTCTCGATATAAAATCTCAACAGCGCGTTCGCGCTGCTTGCGACTCAAACGGTTAACTCTCATCAGATCCGAAAATTGTTTTTTTTATTTGTTGCTACAGGATGGCTTCTTGGTAAACAAAATGATGATAAGAACAATGGTTTATTCTAATTCGGCGACAAATGAAGAGCTACTTTTCATATTCGCATTGGCGATTTAGTTTAGTTACATTAACGTCTCATTTTAAAGCAACTCTAGGGCTGTTTTGGGACTGACGGCGTAATTATAAATCACCGTTAGATGAAAAGGACGACAACGACACTTAAGCTGGCATATCCCTCAATAAACTTCCACAAAATACCAGCGGGAGGGCTTTCGACCCCGACGGATTTAACGTGTACCATACCCGCTTACACGACGTTCTTCAGGTCTTAAACTTAAGGCCCTCCGGTTCCGAAGCCTGCTCTAGGGCCTGCTCACACTGACGGATGAAAAAGGTCAATATCTAAAGTAAAAGTTAAGAACCTTGAAGATAATTTAACAGAATATTCGATGATAGTGTGAAAGAAAGTATATAAATTTAATCAAAGTTTGTCAATGAAGATAGAAGTTTTCACGAAATCATCTAAATAAAATAAAAAAAGTGTGCAAAATTAAATTTTTGAATTCATGTAGAGTTATATCATTGCGCCGAAATTTGATTGAAGCTATTAAGGCATTGCTATATGTAATATGACAATTAGTCAAGATCTGATTGATATAGTAATCGCAAACTACCTTTTTAATCGTAGAAATTTTTGTTTAATCTTCTGAAAATCCGTAATAAAATATTTTCTTCTTACAGTCGCCTGTCATGCATTATATCAACTTCATTCTTCCTTCTTCATCTAGTCCAAGGTCAAACGCATCAGGCCCCAGATGCAGCAGAAAACAGACAGCGTAAGTAAATTAAATTTTTGAAATCTCATATTTCACTTTTTACAATTAGTTCACACTCTCCCTTATGTATCTTGTTCAAATTTTTAATCGCTTATAAAATACTTTTTATTCCTCCACTTAGGTTTAAATACATTTTTTTAAACTTGTAGTAGATGATACTCGATGTTAATACAGTTTTCTCAAATATTAATTCATCAATTACATTTAATTAGTTTTTAATACTTCAAATCGATTTTTAGCCGCTGTAATGATAATTGAAATCAACAGAAAGTAACTCAATCGGTAAAATGCGAGAATTTCAGTATGTTTCACGTGAAGGTGAAGAATACCTAAATAGGAATTGACTTAAATTTTTTAAATATTACTTGTTAATATTACAATGGAAATTTAGTTTTTTAGTGTACAGTGCAGCATTTAAAGAAGCATTTGCTTAGAGATTAGTTGCATTTTAAAAATAATTCCTATATAGGAAAATTAGCTTTAGTATAATGGAAATTTGTTTATTTTTAACTCCATTTCTACCGAGCTATATATATTCCTTTACAAAAAATGTTACGAGTCAATATATAGAAAAAAGCGACATTTTAAAGTCTAATCATTAGGATGAATCGAAATGTATTTTCAAGCTACTATGATGCAGAGAATTAATGAACTGAGAGTAATATTATACAGAAATATTAATAAAATTGATTTCTTTGGTTACCAAATGGGGCTGAAAAGCCATAACAAGAGGCGAAAATATGTTCTTTTTTCAAATTTTAAAGTCATTCAAAATTTTTAATTGTATTATGATTTTTTTTAAATTGAAGTGTATTTGTAAAGTGTATAGTTACTTCACTGAGTTACTTTCCGTATTCTTGCGATTCAAACATTGATTCTAACGAATAACATTCTAAGTTTAGGGTGTAGTTTTTCAACGCGCTATTAAAAACAAAGAAAACAAACGAATTTCACAAATATATGTATATGCATTGGCGTAAAGATCCTTTTGCTATACATATACATAGAAATATTGAAATTAATCAACAAGATGATAAGTAAAGATTATGCATCTCATAAGTTAAATATTGAAGTATTTTCATCTACTTTTGACTACTTTACAAGGATAATATAAAGCCAGAAATTACAAAGCTATGTTGAAGAAATGAATTTGATAACTCTTGAGGTGTAAAGTACATAACAGCTATTGCTGTATTAAGCAGATAAAGAGAAAAATTTTCATAAGAAATGAAAAACCGTCATTTGAGCCGTTTTTTAAGCCCTCTACATTAACGAAGATCTCAACCAATTTTATTCATTTTTTCTATTTCATATATTTTACCAGTTCACAATCTTTTTGCTGTAAGGTGACACAAAAGAAATAGATTTTTCGGCAGATCTTAACGAGGAATAAAGGAAAGAATTGGGAGACATTTTTGCATCAGAACATTTTAAGAGAAAATCAACATCGTGATTGAGACATAATATTGCAATCTGTTATCCCAGGAATGTTCTCATTTCTTTATACGCTATGCACGAGCAAATGGATGTATCGTTTTCAATTTTAACCTATTTAAACTACGATAAGTTTCAAGAATTAATGAAGTAGTAAAGATGCGATTTATAAGTAGTTTTAAGAATTTCAAGGTCAAACAAAGATTGAATTTTGTGAAAAATGAAAAGAATTGTATAGAAGGTTTCATATACCGTCTCATACAGCAGAAATAATAATAAGAAAAAAAATTTCTTTATATTATGAATGAGATCTATTTACGATCTTTTTTCTTCTAAAAATATTCAAGAAAAGATTGTTGCATTTTTAATTGATTACCAGTTTCAATATTTAGGGAAGAAATAGGAAGTTTCTAACCAGTTTTATCAGAATTTTATTAGGTTATTTACTTTTATCAAAATATTGAAATAAATCAAAGTGTTGAAAGAAAGTTGGGTCAGATCTGTAATAAAGGTTTTGCGATTAATTTTCTATATTTTGTATAATTACACTTAATTTTTTTATAAAGTTTCTTTGAAACAATTTTAGTAATTACATTCTTCACTGAAAGAATTTAAAGATAAATTTTTTGAAACAATATCATACATAAGTTCATTTGAGGCTTTGTTATTGATAATTCTTTTCTATATGTCAGCATTATAAATGTTTGGGTATTTAATTTAATTCTGTAAGGAATTATTTGTATTTTAACTCACATTTCCTCTCTGATGATAAAAATAAAAGTAATGTCGCTATTGAAATTATGAATGTTACTCCCGCGTGATTAATTTCCTTTTAAAAACTAAAAAATAATCTTAACTCCCAAGAAAACGATTTTTACCAAAATTTCTAAAATTTTATTTCATTTTTATTAAACAAATCCTAAAATTTTGCCATCGTTTATAATCGTTGATTATATATCTTTCAATGTTCTGTATAATGATAAAATTTTGTTTAACTGATAATTGCTTTTTAAAAGTTTAATTAGAAAGATATTTTGAAGTTATTTTAGATGATGAGAGCTTCAAGAATGCTGGAAATATATATTTATCTTAAATATTTCGAATATCTTTTCATTTTGAGCTAGTTCAATTTAGCTTAAATTTTATTGATGAGAAAGAAAAATGAAATTTTTTTTTCAAAGTTTCAAAATTCGGACAATCTTGCTTCCGCATTGATTGCAACAGAGAAATCTCTTTGATCTTTAGTAATCATCTATTACATTTCAGCATTGTCTCCCAACTGTTATTGCCTCTTCAATTCAAATAAGTTAACTCGAAGTTAAAAATAGATGAGAAGACTCAAGGCAAAAAAGATGGTAATTTTTTTCCGCATCGATAACTTTGTTTTAAGAGACATCTTTTCTACTGATTATACTGATTTCTGCCACTTCATTGGTAGCCATGCAGCTAAGCACTATTGTCTTCAATTGAATATAGAAATTCTGCAAGATTCGCACGCATTGTATGGGTTATCGAAGGATAATGTCTGTAAGATGGGTTCTCAATAGGAGATATTCCTCAGTACTAATGTTACGGGAGAGGAATTTTAGATTTGATACCAATTATCAATTTCTAAAATAGTAATGACAAAGCAAAACACTGCCTTTCCAGATGAATGACGTGCTAATATTTAGTTCGTAAAAAATAATTTGAAATATATAAAATAATAGTATTATTTTTATTAATTTTTTGAAATTAATAAAATTTTAACAATTTAAAAATATTTTTTCTTTCTAAACTTTAGGATTAATACAAAATATATATTTTTATAAAAGACAGGAACGGAATTACTTTGATATCGTAGCTATATTCTTCTTCAAGACTAAGCAAAAATTCCAGTTTTTAATATTAAATTTTTTTTGGTTTTTTTGGTTATATATATATATATGAAATCAATGTTTCATGAAAATGAGATAAAGAATAGATAAATAAGAGAAGATTTTAATTTGTACTATATTTCTTAGATTTCTGCATTTTCTTAATTGATAGCTCAGTTTAAATAATTTTTCAAGTAGCATTAACTCTAAAATCCTACATAATGCTAACTTCCTGCCATCTTTTGAAGTTCAGTATTTGGTTGCAATGATTTCTTATTTGTAAAAGGATACCAGTTTTGTTAATCGTGAGTAATTTGCAATACTTTTATTTCATCAGAATTCATAAATGAAAAAAAATTAAGTATCTATTATACATCAAACATCACTTCACCTTTTCACTCAGAAAAACAAATTAACTTCACATTATATCTCAACGACCCAAATCCAAAAGCCAAGTTGACCCTCTCTTTCGAAGGTTCAAATCGCTTTGGTGATCTAAGGGAAAAATTAAAACCTTAGCGGGAGGCCGAAGGGCACAATTTCTGCTAGGCATATATTTAACAGCAATGAAAAAAAATACATTTTGTGCACTTCAAAATTAGAAACAACTGAATGCAAAGGAAAACAAGAGTGAGGAAAAACAAACAAGCAAACAAAACGCAAGAATTTTTTTTTGTTTTTACATTGATTGCATCATGTTTTCAGAAGCACAAATCAATACAAACTGACCTCATTTACTTCACAAAACAGAATTTGACGCTGTAGAATAATAAATAGGTAATTTAAAAAAAGTAGTATATATACAGTTATCATAGCCTGATAAATGTTCAGTTTTCACCATATCAAAAATAAAATATATTATTATAAAGAGCAATAGCTCAAAATCTTAACAGAAAAACAAAGATAACAAATATTTATAAATTTAACACAAAGGAGAAAATAATAATATTATTAAATAAATAATCAGTTTACAAAAAAAAAGGAAATTTGTGTAAATGCTAAGAAAAATAAAAAAAAATAAAAAAAATAATTTTGGAAGTAAACACGAACCATCTAAATAAAAGAAAATAAAAAAGTTCATACATGTACGTTTTATAAGAAAAACAAAACAAAAAGATCAGTGATGTTAATGACATCGAGTAAAAAAAGTGTTCTCAACAAGAAAATCTTGTAAATCATTCAATAAACTCAAAAATTTGCAAAATACTCAACCAACAGAGAAAGAAGTCTGTGAAAAAGCTATTTTAAGAATAATGGAAACAAACAGGAAGACAAAAGAAAACCTAGACATCAACCGTTCAGTCGGTCACTAACCTCCCTAACAGTCAGTCATAACCATAAACTCTTTCAATTCAATAAAGAGATTTTGTTATTGAAAACACTGAAGAGCTATTTATATTTAAATTGGTCATAAATTTCTCTGAATGAAAATTCACTAAATAATCCCAGAGAAAAGACATGTGGTCGCAGAGGCAATTTGGATAATTTAGAATATTCAAACAATAAATATACGACGGAAAAGACCCATGATTAGTTAAATAATAAATTTAATGGAAACCAAAACTTTTAAATTAATGTTAGGAATAAATCCTCTAATACGCTGAATGGTTTCGGATTTGGACCACATTTTTAGCAAATAATTGATACTTTTTTTATTTTTGCAATGAAATTTTAAAAAAGAATATGGAGCTGAAGTTACAAAAGGATCTTCGTCAATTCTAGGGTCATTAGCGTGTTAATCCATTAGCTAACTCCCAGAGTATCGGCATGCGTTTTCACCCAAGTCAGAAAAATAAGATCTTAATAAACTAAAATAATATTTTTGGAATTAATAACACAATCAGATTTGATTATTTAATTTTTCAGAACTTTCATAAAGAAGATATTATCATAAATTTTTTTAACTGTAAAGTCGTTCTCCTCCGAGTAATTTCAAGAGGATTCCCAGCTGACTGCAAAATTAATCTACGCCAGCTCAGCTTAAAAGACGAGGTTATCGAAATTTAATTTAAAACGAAAAATCGGTGTAGGGAGGTATTTTTAAAGATACACATCGAGAATCCAAAATTGTCCCCAACCCTGAACACACTGGTATGTGCAGATGTGAGAAAAATTAGGTGCATATTTCATTAGATGTATATTACTTTGCAGTTCAAATTCTCTTTAGGTGAGTCTAAAAGTCTAAACTTCGAATGGGATTTCATTGTAAACTTAGGTCCATCTAAGTTCTCAATTACAGTAATAGGTTTTTAATATTAAAATAAAAAATTGTCCTTATTCTGCAACATCCAGATGTTAAACTTTCCAAAAATAATCCAGCAGAAATATTTAATGAAGAATTATCTAATAAAACTTCCAACCCCTCAGTAGGAAAGATACGAATGGACCATAATATTTTCAAAAAAAAAAAAAAAACTATCTGAATAATGTGAATTTTTGCTATATCAACAGTGAAAAAAGAAGCTTACATATATTTTTTAAACATATTTGTATGCCTTTAAACTAATCGAAAACCTCCACATAATCAAATTGTGTTTATAAATAACAAAGAAATGAAAAACATGCAAAGATTACTTTTCAACACTCATTTCCTTTACAAAAAAAAAAAAAAAACTTTTTTTTTCATGATCTTGCATCTTTATATATCTTTTATCCGGAAAGAATGCTACGGAAGAAAGGAAGCACTTTTTTTTTGCACAATCCTTCCAAGTAATTGTAGTTTTTTGTAGACCCTCTATAGTACTTTCAGGAAATACTTATATTTTTATCGATACAATTTTCTTTAACAACATGCAAACTCTATACCATTTCACATAAAAAAATATTTATTTCAAGTATATGAAGATAGACCATATTTAGAATTAGTTTCATGCAGTAACGTAATCCAAATTTACGCATTAAAAAAAGTTTACTTTTTTAAATATTGCATTTGATGCACTTATCTGATAACATCACCTGAATACAAATTAATAATAACTCATTAATTTTAATTAATTAGTCAAGATGACATTAATAATTTGGGACATGAAGTATTTAAGGTTTTCAAGATATATTATTAATAAATAGCTATTTTGATTGAAAAGAGACAGTTAAAAAAATAACCGTTTCTTTTTATTTAGAAAATCCTCTCAATGACGTTGTAATCTATTGCTTTTTCATTTTAAGCTGCCAGGCCTACATAATTTAAATTGAGTCTGGTCTATGCAATTTAATTCTTAATGTGCCGACGTATTGGCACAGAGAAAGCGCGTTTTACCCGCGTTCTGGCCGTCCTGGGTTCGACATGGTTGTTCTTCATCTATTCTATCTGAAAGATGTGTGAATGTGCCCCCACCCCCTATAAAAAGGGGTTGAGCTGGTGAATTTGATGCTTGAATAGCTAAGACGTACTCTTGACCCTAGTTGGCGCTACTAAAACAAAAGACCGCACCCTCGACTTAAAGTCGGTGACTGTGTCAGCGAACTTGCCAATGGCCCATGTCAATAGAAACAACAATATTTAAAGTTCTATTTCAAGATATCAATAAAATATGAGCATTACTTTCATAAAAATTTGACAAGGGCTTTAAATAAAAGGACCTATTCATTTTCTTTTAAGAAAAAAAAGCTTTGAAAATTGTCATAAATGATATTAATTATGTTAAATGGCAATAATAATAGAAGTCGATGTCAAGAAAAAGAATCTCAGTAAGATGAAGAGGGACATTTCTAACAGATATGGGTTATTTTTATTTCAAAATTGTTCTTAAATTCTTCGCAATCTATTTGATCTTATTGTCTTTTGAAATTTTAGACATGATTTTTTTATTTAAATTTTTGGATATTCATTAAAAGTCTTTAAATGTACACTTTACACTGAAGTGACAAAAGTCATGGGATGACTGTTATTATCGTGTCGGTCCTCCTTTTTCCCGGCGAAGTGCAACAACTCACGTGTCATGGAATCCACAAGTCGTTGGAAGTCTTCTGCAGGAATATTGAGCCATGCTGTCTGTATAGACGTCCATAATTGTGAAAGTGTGGATGGGACAGGAGTTTAGACGCGTACGGACCTTTCCGATGATGTCCCATAAATGCTCGATGGGATTCATATCGGGTGATCTAGGTGGCCAGATCATGCGTTGGAATTGTCCGGAATGTTCTTCAAACCAATCGCGAACAGTTCTGGCCCGGTGACATGGCGCATTGTCATCCATAAAAATTCCATCGTTGTGTGGATACGTGAAGTCCATGAATGGCTGCAAGTGATCTGCAAGCAGCTGAACATAACCATTTCCAGTCAATGATCGATTCAGTTGCACCAGAGGACCGAGTCCATGCCATGTAAAAACAGCCCACACCATTATGCAGCCACCACCAGCTTGAACAGTGCCTTGCTGACAGTTTGGGTCCATGGCTTTGTGGGGTCTGCGCCACACTCGAACTCTACCATCAGCTGGTAACAAATGAAATCGTGACTAATCTGACCACGCCACGGTTTTCCACTGGTCTAGGGACCAGTCAGGAGAGTCGCTGCAGGCGATGTCGTGCTGTCAGTAAAGGCACTCGAGTCGGTCTTCTGCTGTCATAGCCCAAGGAAGACAAATTTCGCCGCACAGTCCTATCGGACACGTCCCTCGTACGTCCCACATTGATTCCTGCAGTTATTTGACGAAGTGTTGCGTGTCTATTAACACTGACCATTCTACACAGACGTCGGCGGTCTCGGTCGTTAAACGCAGGTGGTCGCCCACTGCGCTGTCCATGATGGGATGTAATGTCTGAAATTTCATACTCTCGGCACACTCTTGATACTGTGGATCTCGGAATATTGAATTCACTAACGATATCCGCAATGGAATAACCCATGCGTCTAGCTCCAACTAACATTCCACGTTCAAAGTCTGTTAATTCTCATCGTGCTGCCATAAATCACGAAAAGCCTGTTCACATGAATAACTTGAACACAAATGAAGGCTCTGGAAAACGAAATGCGCATTTATGCTTTTTCGCTGCGATACTACTGCCATCTGTATATTTGCATATTGCTATCCCATGACTTTTGTCACTTCAGTGTAGAATATTTTAAAATATGATGCACACAAGAAATAATACTTATAATGTTTTAAATTTTTCAATCATATATATTTTAAGATATACTATAAATTAATGTTTGAATTATTTGATTTATTGTCTCAAAATGCACTATCTTCAAAAATTATGTCTAATGGTTTTGAATAAGCGTATGAACATTTTTATCTAAATATTTTAGCAATCAATTAATTCATTTCAGTTGTAAATAAACAAATATCATGATTCTTTACTTCGAAAAAGAAAGTTATTGGATCTAACATTGCTGAGAAATGATAATAGGGTATAAAAAATTGGTAAAATTGCAGAATTTCTATTAAATAATAAGGATTTAATTAAGTTTTAAAATAAATGTTTTAAATTTTTTTTTGTAAAACCCTAAGAATGTTTTAAAAATAGTAATGAAATAGGAATTTAAATTACAAAATCTCTACAGTAAAAAATAAATAAGACAATATTTTTTTAATTAGTAGTTTTGAAATATTAGGTTTTACTAACGTATTTATACAGTCATAAAATTTATTTTATCAATTAGAAATAGGGCATACAATTTACCTGATATTTGAATTTCTGAAATCTGCCTTCCAGGAGATATCCTGATGTGCATGATTGTTTGTATTACCAAAGAGTAATGATATTTGTTTATCTTGCCACATTAATCTTTTCAAATCAGATTTAAATTTTAAATTGAAAATATACCGTTGCAAATCTGTAGCATTGCTTTCTTGCGCAGTTAAATTTACGGCAAGGAAGAGAGTTTTACGAACACTTTAAAGGCAGTAGAATGGATCTAGGCAACGACTTTCCGTTCTGGCTGACAAATTTGGCGACTGTGGCTGTAAACACAAAAATTCCATTAGATTTTATTGAAATTGTTGTCAAGAAGACTGATAATAACTAAAAGTCTTTGGTAAAAAGAGCTAATCATAATAATACGTAATTTGAATCACATTGTGAATTACCAAAATATTTCTTTCTTTAAGCATTACGAATGAAGTAGGATTTTCACTCCCGCTTTTAATTCATAGTATATATGCTTTTCTAATTTACAGGCCTGTGATTTGTATAACATTGCTTCAAATGGTCATTCAAGTAAAAATTCTTTTAGACATGTTAAAAAAAGTTGAACTTTTTTGAAAAACGCATTTCATATTAATCACTTTATTGTTTAATACCTCTGGTCACCAAAGGTAGTTATTTTTTGAAATCGAGTCAAAGGATTTTTTGCTTCTGGAAAAAAAAGGAAACACTTTTTCCCCTCACTTAGAAAATTTATTTCAAATGAAGATGTATAGTTTAGTTAGATTAGTGTCTCTTTTTGAAGCAACATAACTATTAAAGAAGCAACAAAACTATTAAAGAAAGAAACTTTTAGTTTTTACGAAGGATCAGATGAAGAGGATAATATCTCATAGACTACCTACTCGCCAGACCTCACCTTATCAATGTGAGGACGCTTTGCTCACGATGACAGATTTAGGATGCATTAGGTTAATATACATTCGTTATTTTCAATGGAACTGGGCTTGGAATATCAAAGCAGTTGACACTGAAACTCACATTCAAGCTCCCTCTGTCTTTTAAACGTGCATAAATAACAAAAAAAAGTTTGGAGAAGGGTGCAAGAAAAGGTAGAGGAGCATGTTGAGATTATTGAGCTATTGGTTCGCGGTGTTGCTATTAGGATGATAACGTTTACACTAATAATAGAGAAGGAGAAAGGAAGTCTGCTTAAGCAGTAAATGAAAACACACCTAGGTCATCTAGGGTCTTTTAAATGTGCATAAAAAACAAAATTTTGGGAAAGATGGTGCAAGATAAGGCAGAGGAGCATGCTGAGATAATTGAACTATTTATTTCATGTTTTGTTGCTATTTAGATGGTAACATTTACACTAATAATAGAGGAGGAGAAAGGAAGTTTGTTTAAGCAGGACCCATTTTGATTCGGCCATTTGGAGTGAGTAGAGGTTTTTTTTAAAGAAGTAGTTTGGTTTCTCTAGAATAGATTATTTACATCTTTACAACCTGGCATTCAATGAAAGTAATTTGTTTTTGTTTACTTATTATTTCACAGCAAAATTGTAGGTTCAATAATTATTTTGTAAGTAGTTAAAGCTCTCTTTTTAAAAATCTAACTAACAACGAGCATTAGTCCCACTTTAACGCATCGGCGGAGGGATATTTTTGTAGAACCTGTCCGCCCCAATTACACTTAAATAGGTAGTACTTTTTTTTTGTAGATTAACGAGAACGATCCAATCGTTTAAAAATTAAGACCGATTTAGAGGAGTAGGATCCGGAATCGATGCAATTGCTATTGCTGCCCCTCTAAGTTGAAGAAAACTTAGTCGGGGATGATGCTCAGAGTTTTTACCCTGATTTTTTTTACTCGCAATCTACAGAGGGCTTAATTCAGTGCAGGAGCTGAACGCACATAAACGGGTGAAAAAGAGACGAAGATGACTATCTTTGTGAGATGATTAACTGCACTATGTCCCATTCGGTGGAACTTGGTGAAAAAAATTTTTTTACGGAAAAATATTTTAATTAATTAAAAACGTAATAATTTCAATTGTATATCATTATAAATATAATTAATGAACAAAGAATGGGGATTCTTTCAAAATTTTCTACGAATTAATATTAATTTTGTAAGCACGAAAGTATTAGCACTCCCATCAATCCATCTACATTCCTGTATTTTTTTTACTTTGTAAAAAATAATATAAGAACGAAATTCTTAATTTTCTTTTCGACGAAGAGTGTCTAAACCTATCAGCCGCCATTTCATGAAAAAAAATTAAAGATTATGGTTAATTTACTAAAAATACAATCTTTTTAACTTTATGAAGAACGAAAATTCAAACTATTATAGTTGCTTAAAATGTCCTTTTTAAAGTTTCTATAAAGTGGTTTTTATTTGCTGTCATATGCAAAGTTTGCAATTAATTTTCCATCTAGAATGAGATAGACAAAAATATTAGCTGAGAATGACTCGGCATTATCTTTGTAATTTTTAACATTCGAAATTGTGTCATTTTGAAAGATACGTTAAGGACAGATGAATAACTGAAATTATTTTTCTTGATCGTTTTATAATTCTTTAAAAGTTTTAATCAGGAAAAAAAAACAGTAGTATGCTAAAAAAAACAACTAATTAAATGTTATGATGTCATTCATTTGCTGCAACAAAAATGGGAAAATGGGAAATTATTTGCAAAATTTACTGATGTAGATATAAGAATTAATGGAGAAAAAAATTCAAAATCTGTAAAACGACTGAAAAAAAATCACAGAATAGAAAAAATTGAGCTGCTGTAGGAAAGTTGCTACTATCGTCCGATAGTATTTAAGAAATAAAAATATTTTGTATTTTTATTTTTATATTTTTTTTTCTAATATGTGAGCTAAATTCGGAATTTGAAATGGATCTATGTTACTTTAGAACGGTAGTTGTATGGCAATTAGTACACTAACAGATTGTAAGTATCAGACCATTTTTAGATTTATAGAGTTTTTCTAATATATCTAGAAAGTTTGGAAAAATTTGCTCCTATACTCCAAGCATATAAAAATATGCCTGAATTTACATATAACAGTGAAAATGCAGATGTGAAAGCATTTAGAATATCGACTAGAAATTTACGAAAAAAAACTTACCTAGAATCTCTGGATACTTTCATGCAACCAACATTACAACAACAGCTTAGAGAAAGTTCATTATTGTTCATTGTTGTTTCAAAATATTTCAATTTCCTCCTGTCGTTAAAGCATGAGCTATGCTAAGAATATTTAAAGATATGGGTGTTGAGGAATTGAAAAGAACTGTTCTGAGTTCGAACTTCCATCCCACATACTTCTAGAATACCACATGAATTGCAGTATCAAATTCGAATTAGATCGCTGCGCAGGACATTAGTGATAGTTTCTAGCATAGAATTGTGCTATTCTTGCAGACATTCCATAGACTAGAGCATAATATTTCTCATAATAATACAGCAATCATTTGCCACAAAAAAGTGACTCAATTTCATTTTAGGAACTGATGCATCTTCATCAAGTATGCAGAAGTATTTAGCTTATTTCTGATATTCATTCAGTTCAGTAAAACTATTCGCATATTCAAGTTTTCAAAATGTTAATTTATTGAAATATCTGTATTATTTAATTTCTCTTCGCGAGCAAATAAAACAGATCTTACTTATTCTTGATGGCATTCTACTGGGATTTGCTTTATCATCTGAATATGCTTTATAATCTGGTTTCGAAATAAGACACAACAAGCATTATATAGAAAAAAAAATTAAGTCAATTCCTACTTAAGGCAAAGGAGAAAAATTTTATTTTATACTTTATATTAAATAACTATACTTTATACTTTATATTAAATATACTATATTTAATATTAAATATATAAATATAAAGTATATATATTAAATATACCTTATATTAAATAATTACATTTAATATAAATATGTATATACATATGGCAGAATCGCAATATTAAGTGGCAAAATAGTAAGCAAATTTCCTCGCATTTTTCCATTCTCCTTCTCGAATTTCCTTCTCGACACGGAGCTCAATCTTATGGTTAGGTAGGAGAAGTGACCAACAATTGATGATAAAGATTTTAAAGAGAGAAATCGGAATTCTCTATTAAAAAGCTTAAAATTTCTTCAAATTTATTTTTTGAGAAAAATCCTTCTAACTAACCCCTAAGCCAGAACAGCTAACTCTCTCCCGAAAATCATTTGGATAAAACGTACACTTAAAGCAAAACTTTTCTAAAAATTATTGATTTTTCAAGAACTGAACTCTTATTCTTCACCTTTACGTGAAAAATACTAAAATCCTTGCATTTTTCTGATTCAGTTACTACCTGTTGATTTAAGTTTTCATTACAAACTTATAAAAACTCTATTTAAAGTATTTAAAATTAATTAAATTAAATTAAATAATTAATATTAGAAAACTGTATTAACATCAAATATCATCTAATATAAGTTTTAAAAAATATACTTATACTTGAGTAAATGTGAATAAAAATTATTTTATCACCGATTGAAAATTTGAGAAAGATATATAAATATATATAGGGAGAGTGTGAACTAATAGTAGGAATGGAAGAAATGTGCTATGTTTCCTCCATGTGCCTTTAGAACCATTTAAGACATTTATTTATGTTGCCACAAATAGTTAAAATATTTACATGAAATTTTAATATAATACTAAGTTATCCTTTTATCACGTATTTTGTAAGTTTCATATAATTTAATTGAGAACTCTGAACGTTTTTAAAGTGTTTCTATTCTTCTAATATGTTTGATATTTTTTCATAAAAGTATTGAACACAGTAAGCAAAACAATGAAACAATAATGATGGTAGTTACACGTCATTGTTGGCTTTCTTCAGAGTCAAATGAACGAAATCGTTTTTTTTTCATTGATTTTTGATCATTTCCCTATATAACCTACTGTCCGAATCTTCACTGTAAAAGATGAATTCTAGAATTATTTGCATGGTTAAAGATCAAGATAGTTCGTCAAGCTTTTCTGGATGAATTTAAAAAAAACTCTAAATCCGAAAGAAAGCAAAATGAGCCTGTATATACCAATCCATAAAGCTGAGCAATTTCTTAGGACGATAGAGGAATCCTGTACTTATGGCATAATGCTCATGTGATCCATTAGAAGTGTTTAGGGGGGGATCTAATCTAATCTAAGCTGTTTACTTGTCAGAAAACGCTTTTTTTTAAGTTTTGTGGTTCAATTATAGCATTATCAGTCTTTTGTTGCTTATGGTGAATCACTGTACTTACCTCTCCCTCAACCATTAATAATAAATTCAATTGAAGTAGTCATCTAAGAAAATTTATTTAACATAATTAAAACTTAATCAAAGGTAAAACCTAGAAGTGTAAAGCATAACAGTGGAAACATTTAGCTCTAAAAGGAGGAAATATGTGATAAACACAATGTTTTCGTTCGCTATATAGGTATGATCCACTTCCCAGGTATGCGCAGAGGCAGAAGCAAAAGACAAAAAAGATTATTATATGGATCACCACACAACTTTTCCATCAATTGGTTAGGCGGGAAAGCAACGTCACAAGAACAGTGCATGTCCTCCAACGCACACGTCGTGTTGACCTGGTAATGACATCCTACTTTAAACTCTCGGGAATTCGACATCCAGGAACTTGATCGTTAGTTTTGTAAGATTTCCTAAAACTTATGATTATATCTTGTGACGCAGATGGTTCCGAATGGCTATCATTCAAATGTATGTAAGGAAGCAATGAGTCGATGGACATAGTCTTGCTGCACTTATCCACTTCTATGACAGAAAAAAAAATCTCGGAAACAACTTGATGTGATCTTCAACAGGTAGAGTCATATCTTCGAACACAATCTTGGCGAATGAAAAACTGAGAGAAAGATTGTAGACCCTTAAGAGCATAAACGTTTCGAGTATCCTGTCTGACTACACTATATAAAGGCAGAGTACTATGGTAATTCACTGGAAATTTGAAAAAAAAAAATAATCTACAGGCAGATACACAGTCTTGACAGACTATTTCATTTGAAATATTCCTATTTCTTCTTTCAATATACGTCATAAACAAGTAATATAAATAACATTTTTTAAAAAATCAATTCCTACTTAAGTTTAAGAAGAAAAAAAAATATTTTAGCCACTTTTTATTAAATAATTACAATTGTTGTTCTCGTGCTTCGCTTTACAAAGAAAGGAGTGGAACAACTCGCGACGTGGAGGACTTTGTAACCACGACACACGGAGAGTTTTCATCTAGCGCGTTCAAACTTGCAGCCCAAGGAATGGGAATTCAACACCCAACCAACCAGGCTATCCCGGTCTAACATTTACAATTACTATAAATAATTCATCTAAAATTATACTAGCATTGGATTTTCAACGCCAATTGAGAATTCACAGCCAATTGTAGCAACACAAAATGCATGAATATTTTACACCAGTTGGGGTAAGGCAATAAAGATTAGAAATTTCTAATTTTCTTTATTCTGCATTCTTTTAACTCTAAAATACTTCAAAATGAATCGGAAAAATTGATTAATTAACAATGTTTAATCTTAAATGCATCAAAAATTATGAAAATAAACAGAATCGTTTAAAATAATCATCTGAAAACATGTTAAGCCTAACCTCATTACTGTGGGAAAAAAAAGCTGATTTCGTTACTTATTTGGCGGAGGGGAAATGAAGATTTTAAGCGAAAAGGTCTAGTTTTAATTAATTAACAAAAAATTAACGAATAAATGTTTGAAAAAACTTTTAACATCAAATGTCATCCACTACAAGTTTTAAAAAATTTACCTGAACTTGATGGGATAAATAAAAAGTATTTTATTAACGATTGAAAATTTGAACAAGATATATAATATATAGGGTGAGTGTGAGCTAATAGTAGGAATTGAAAAAAATAGTTGTTAGAACTTTGTACCATTTCACAGAGGACATGACTGCCTTAAAAAATTAATGCAGTAGGTCTACTGTGCCATTGATCATAGAAATTAGTAGTCGTGGGTCGATAAACTTTGAAATACTTCAGTAAATTCAGTTCAAGTCGACCTTCGAAGTTTAAACCCTGGTCAGTTTTAGTATTGCCAGCACGCTGAATGTAAAGACCACTCTATGTGGAAGGTTTCTAAAGTTGATGTACCTAGAGATCTTTCTTAAAACTTTGAAAGGAAAGGCTTCATGATGCAATTTGTACATGAGAGAACATCGATATTTCAAATTATGCTTAGAGGGTTTTTAGTATGCAGATGTACTTCGTCTACTGGTGAAGTGCGAGTCTTTGTAAACAAAATTTTATATCTGAAGAATTAAAATACTTGCATTCATAACCATAGTAGAAAAAGAACATTGGGATTAAAGAAGATTATTTTGAGAGTTTTAAAATATCTATTTTTTTCATGTTTATTTTGGATTTTTTAGATCTAGAGTACCAACTTTCAAAATCTGTAACATAAAAAGAAAACTGTTAGTCAAATCACGTGTTTCACTAAGTGAGATATACGAAACATGTAATTCCTTTTTCTATATCAAATATTAAATATGTTAGAACTTTAATAGCTCCGAAATGCATTTTAAGGCAGAGGTTGTGAAATCGAAAGTATGCTGTATATTTGCGCATAAATGTGCAATATATTACATCAGATTTGTTGAGTTAACGTGAGAATTGCAATTTGTAGAGGGAGTTTTTCTTTACTTATGTGCCAAGAATTTATATTTATGAAATCACAACTTTATAAAAACGTTACATTCGAAACAGCACAAAAGCGAAAAGATATTCAGAATGAAAGTATTCAGTGGTTATGATCAATAAATTCGACTTTAATGATAAAGTTCGCTCTCATCGCTTTTCGCTTAAAATATCATTTGCAGTCATTTAGAAGTTTGAAATGCTTTCATTTTATTCCATTGATATTTTAACGTATCTCTGGAAAAGTACAGCAGAGAAAAATCTTTGGAAAGGCTTCATCGAGGATTTAAAAGGGGATTGTCTTAATGGTGCTAATTTTTTAAACGTGTTTGTTTGCAAACAGCTGCCCCATTTTAACTGGAAAATGTCCTTTACACACCGTTGAAGTTAAGAGAGATCTATAATTTTCCCATCTCGTTATGTGTAGCATCAGAAGCGGAAAAAAAGATTGTACAGTCATCAACAAAAAGTAATGGGGCATCTCTGTAACTTTGCAATTTATTTCTTCACAAAACTGGTATGGATACACATGGTAAGGAGATAGGTTTGTTTATATATTGACACTCAAATTGACTGAGCTAATAACACATCGTAATTTACCTATTACTATGTATTTTTTCGCTTAATCAATGGCACATCATAAAATTAGCCATTAATTTTTTAGTAAACTTCTGATGAAAGTTTTGAAAGTCACAAAGTTTTGAGAAATAGTGTGTCCATTGTTAAATGAAATGAGTGAACTTTTGATGATATCACAGACACTATAGTATTTTACTGAATTTTTATGCTTCATTTATAAAGCAAAATTTTATTATGAAATTTACTAGGAAATAAATCTATATATAAAAATATCAATCTTTTCATTTACAAATTTTTAAACACGACTTGATAAAGAAAATGAATTGTTACACTGAAATTCACACGCACGCACGTTTTTCTGGAAGAGGTCTTTTATTTGTGGTTTAAGAAGTTTTGTTAGTATAAAAAATTGCCCTTTTCACGTTACGTCTTTTGCGAGTTGGTCTGCGTTTTTCATTACCTATCTTGCCTGCATGCGCTTTTACCCATGAGACTTTTACTATTGGATAAAAAAAGGAGAACGCTAAAATTTTTTCTTGCTATTTAGTTTGTATTCTTTGAAATACAGGATGCCATTACTCTGTTGGTTCCAGTATCCTGAGACAACCACTTTTCGACAATTCTATCTCATTAAGGAGTTAGACGTTTGAGTTTTGTTTAAAATATCAAAATATATAAAATATCATAAATGTTAAAAGCAATATTTATAATATTTTTAAGAAGCTCCATATTTATTGCAGGTTCTTAACTGCTAATCAAATGTTTTAAATAGAATAAAATCTCGATTATTCATTGTTGTTAATCTTAAAATATTGTCAAAAAATTCAATAGCATATAAAAAAAAGATTTTTTAAATAAAAAAAAGATTATTATTTATTATGTATAAAATAACTACCAAATTTTAAAAATAGATTTTTTTGTTTATTTTTTCATAATTTAAGGTTTATGCCAATACATTAAATAAAAATTGCTCTAAATTTTTTTACTCTACGTTAGTACTTTTTCCCGTCGGAATTACTAATCATAAATCTACGGGTAATCATGTTGTTATTTTTTTCTAAAGGCACTTACCATGGACAAGCACACTGACACTATCAACGATTTTAAGCCGAGAGTGCATCTCTTGTTTTAAGTAGCACCATATATGGCCAAAAGTACGTCTTAGCTACTCACGCATCACATTCACTTCCAAAGCTCCTTTTTAAGCGGGGGCACATTCATACATCTCATAAATAGGACTGATAAATAATAGCCATGTTCGAACCGGGACTCGAACTCCAGATCACGGAGAAGACTCGTTATCCCTGTACCAGGACGTCGGCACGAGTAATCATAATTTACTTTAATGTTAAATGTAAACATCTCTTCTCTTCATCTTTTCTCTCACCCCTATTTTGACGAATTAAAGCCATATTAATGCATGTGCAAAAGCTCGGAAGGGTTTAGAATCCGTTGTCAAACATAACTTCTCAATTGTTTACATGCTATTTTTAACTTATTATTATGGCATGAACGCATACATTTTTATCAAATAATCTAACAGAAATTCAATTTCCATTTCAGTTGGTCTCTTCAGCGAACTTGGCCTTCCATCTTTAACAACAGTGAACCACTGCCGGACTCCTGATGGACTTCCCGGAGAATGTGGGGAGCTCAGCAGATGCATCTATCTCATATTCGATATGGTCCGCTTAAGAAGATCAGTTTGCTTCAGAAATTTATTTATGGTGGGAATATGCTGTCCAGGGACTTCGGTAAGAAAATTGCGCCTAAACGCGCAACAGCAAAATAGTGCATAACTTTTCAGACGCTTTAATCAATTTTGTTTTACGATTCAGGTAGTTGATTAAACTGCGAAGTTTTTAAATTGAAACCAAGTTAAGATCTATGTTCTATAATGACAGATCTGAATCGAAAAAAATATCTTAGAAAAACTTTATAAAAGAAATTGTTAAATTGCCTTTCAAGTATGGTTTTTGTAGCGGTTTCTCAAGTACAGTTTTTGATTTTAGGCAATATTTTCTAAATTTTAGTATCTTTTACTCAAGAGATGAATGAAATATTATTTTATTATCAGGATTCTTTTATGTTTCATTGTTAAATAATTTGAACATTCAGCTTAAAAGCATTGAGCTGAAAGTAGTATTTATCATAAAAGGATTTTTTTGAACTTGTTAAAATGACAAACTTAAATAGTTGATTAATTTTTAATTATTTATAAATAATTTTATCAATTATCGAACCAGATTTTTTTCCAATTTTCTTTGTGTTTTCTAAGGCAATCAGCTTTAAGGAAGCAGGTTACTTTCTTCTAGATACTATAGAATACTTCGAAGATAATTTATGAATATTCACAAAAAGCGTAGATAAAACTTGCAGTAGCTTATTTGCAAATACCATATTAAAATAAAGATAAAAGTAAATTTAAAAATTCTTTTTATATATTTCAGTCAGTTTCACAAATATCATTTTTTTAGATTTGTATAATTTAAGGATGTCGCGCACATTGGCAATTAAAAAAGAATCGAAACATAATAAATATTTTTAAAAAATAAATAAATTGAGATATCGTAATTGTTCTGAGCAGAAAAAACGATAATTGAATTTATTGTATTGATTTTCTTTCATTTATATTTAAATGAAAATGTGGCACTTTGCAGATTTACATGCTGTAATCAAAGTTAAATACATCAGAATATCAATTACTTAGAAAAACTTAATATAAAAACCATTTCCTCTTTTACATGTAAACATTTATTTCTAAAAGAGTCAAGCTAAAAATATATTGTTCAAACGATTAATAATCTTCATTATTTTTTGTATTATAAAGTCCTCCACCACTACAGAAATAAGTACACCAAATGCAACGCTATTTCAAGAAACCACCGATTCAACCACCGATTCAACAGAAGCGACGACGACAAGTACCATAGACAGTACCACCAGCACCACCACAACAACTACCACAACCACTACAGAACGTCCTAAGCTGACAACGGCAAAAATTAAAAGACTAAGTCAAAAAGGGACGAAGAAGCCATTTTTCACTTCAACTGTTATAGCTCACACCACTACCAAACCCACCACAACTACAATCAAGGGCATTGAAATTTTCACGACTCCTGAGGCTACTGAAGAACCTTATATTTTAGCCACAGAAGAATCAACACAGAATTTCACTTATTCTTCAGAATTTAGTAAGTCTCTAATTTTTTTCGCATGCTTATTTTCAACTTAAAAATGTCCGTCCATTATGATTATTCTCTAAGTCAACAATTCTGTTCGTAAATGTTTATTATGGAACGAATATCACATTTTATTCAGGATGTGAAGAAAAGCTTTTTATTTTATTTTATTGAGGATTATTTTCGGGAAAATAATTCAGATCGACTTTCACTGCATTATTTTACGCAATTGATATATTTTTTAATGCTTTTTCCAGAATGTAAAAAAAAGTTGAAGTTTAGCAAATAAGTTGAAAAGCGTCAGTAGGTCATTCATATGTTTGAATATATACCATATTTTCTGGAACTCGAAAAGAATTTAGAAATGAGAGGAGATCAAGAAAAGGATTCACAGTTGAAGAACACCAAAGAAAAATTGAAAAAAATCTGAAAAAATTGAATTGAAAATTTATTTTTAATAGAAAGGTTCATTATATTTTAGATTTTCCCAAGGAAAGGAAAAATTATAAATTTATTTTTATATGCATTATTTTTAGTATTTTCCACATTTTTTAATTTATTTTTCTATGTAAATACAGAAGGTGTCCCAGAAAGACTGAATAAATTCTGCACGGCCTGTTCATTGTTTGGAATACATAAAAAAGCCCGAAGAGCTGTACCTCTACGAGCCAAAGTTTTCGAGAAAAACAAGAAAGAAAATGTGACGTCTTATCCAATTTATGAAAAAAACTTTTTTGGAAACATCAACATCAGTAATTGCATAATTTAAAATAGGAAGATGTTTGAAATGCCCTCCGTGCATATGGAGGCATGCGTGCGCGCGTCATGCAGTGTTTGGCTGTACATGTTCTAGCATCGTAGTGGCCATAAAAGTAAACGCACTGTGGAGACGAATGGACTTAGTCCTTTTCTGGGCCTCTACAAGCCAATTCCTTTACATTGCCCCATAGGAAGAAATCTGAAGGGGTCAGATCTGGAGATAATGGCTGTCATGAAACAGGACCTTGACGCCCAATTCAGTGGCCGAATAAAAATTTTTTCGTTAACAGGATATAACGCAATAAATTTTCTCTCTCAATTTTCTGGAAAACTATGATTCGTAGAGGTGCAGTTCTTTGGGCATTTTTTATTTCTTCCAAACAACGAATCTGGCCATGCAAGGTTTATCCGGTTTTGCTGGGACACCCTGTATTTCTAAAACAATGAAACCAATTCATATTAAAAATTCCTATAATCAGGTGTCAATGAGAAGTATACCAGATAATAACATTTCCAAATTTCATCAATGTAAATTAAACTATTTCATTTATAATACTATTCATTAGGATTATCATGAAAGAAAATAAATCAATATCTGCTTCCATTAATAGGGTTAAAGTATTTCCGTGCCTGACCTGACGATTAAAGTATTTCCCAAATGAAACTAATTTGTTTTATTTAAAAGAAAACGGGCCTCTATTTTTCTATTAGCAATTATTTTAGCCTCTGTAGAATGAAAAAATATTTTGCTTGTTCATTTGAAATTAATTTTTTTTATTTAATAAAAGTTCATAGGTTTATTTGAAATTAAAAAAAGTGTCCGATTAACGATTATAATTATTAAAATTAATAAAATCGTGCGTACTTTTCCTTCCTATTAACTTTTGTTCAATTTAGTTCTGAGAATAATTTAGTCATATTTCTTTGATAAGGATGCGGCACCGCTGGACGAGATGGGCGCATCGTTGGAGGATATGAAGCAAATCCTGGACAGTGGCCTTGGATGGTAGGTAAAGACGGTAGGTGATTCTGGTGACCTGACTAAAAAAATATTAAAGCATTAATTTCCCTTTAAATCAACCCCTGAGGGTGCTGAGTTTCATACAGCCCCAAACACTAAGAAACTAAAGGTACATTTCCGTTAGCCGGGCGCAAGCGAAAAATCGCCAAAGTTTGGTGGAATTCTATATTATTTGGTAATTTTTTGCTTTAAAATCGCGGTAAGAAATTTAGCGAAATTCTACATTTGGCAGTTTTTTGCTGGTGCCCGGCTAATGGAAAAGTACCAAGAATACTAAAAGTATTCTTATGAGCGAAAGGGGAGGGCAAAAATGCCATAATTTATACAGAGATTAAAAGACCAGATCAATTTAGACATTGAATTGACATTGGCGTTGTTATTTGCAACCTTCTCCAGTTAGGATTTTAACATGATTTTCATTAAATTGACAATCTGAACATTTTATGAGAGAAAACCCTTTTTCAATAAATATTTCTTACTAAGGTTATAAAATATTAATTTTCAGGATATTAAACAAATCTCAACATAAATTAAAATTATTTTATGTTCGGCAAACTATTTAAATGCTATTCTGTGTTAACTCAATCTGATAAACCTGATCGTGTAGGAAGTTTTCAAATATTATTAACAGAACTTTCCCATTTTATTCTAAATTATCGTAATGTTATTACTGTGTAATACGCAGAATAAAAACAATAAGAGAAAAAATCAAGTTTATAAGATCACGCTGTAGGTCAAATTAATCAGAGAAATTCAACATAGGCATCGAAAAGTTAATATTCAGGATTGGAATTTCTCGGTTTATTCTAGGTAGGAACAAACATTTAGAAGCTCTTTTCAAGAAATCAAACTGCCCTTAAATTTCTTTCTTTTTTAGGCAGCCATTTTCTTAGATAGTTACCGAGGACGGGAATATTGGTGTGGAGGAGCGCTAGTAGGAACCTGGTACATTCTAACTGCAGCTCATTGTCTTTCGGATCAAAGAGGAAGGAAGTACGAAAACCTATATTAATATATAAATAATTCTTAAATATGGTTTAGATATTATTAACATTCTTCCTTTTTTTCTCAGATATAGAAAAGAACAACTAACAGTTCGATTAGGAGATCATCATTTGTTCAGAACAGACGACTTCATGAATCCAATTGAGTTTAAAGTAGCTACCACAATTCCACATCCAAAGTTTTCTAGAAGTGGCTTCTACAATGACATTGCATTATTGAAACTTCGTCATCCTGTAACCTACTCTGAGTACATAAGTCCTGTTTGCTTGCCAACCCCAGGATTAAAAGCCAACACTTTAGTTGGATACATGGGAACTGTAACTGGATGGGGTACATTGTCATATGGTGAGTAGTTAAAAAATAGGTTATAAATTATACAAAAATATTGCACAATTCATAAATAAGCATGGAGTCCTCAATAAGTAAAAATGAAGTACTATAGAGGTAGGCATATTCAAATGGCTGAGCACCGCGTAAGATAATTGGCTTTCAAAAGGAAAGAATTTGGCTTGAATAGCTATCTATTATAAATAGTGGTTAAAAACATGGCATAGTAAATGAAAACTCGTGTCAGCTCCAATCCATTTGAATGAGTGAGTGAAAAAGTGGGTGTACCTCTGTTCTTATTAGAGCTGTTCTAAAGAAGAACATGATTGTTTTGACGGAGCGCCTGGACTCGGGGTCCTAAATCTCCGAGACATGACCATTATTTTAATTTTTTGTAGCTCTAAATTGATATTAACCGATACAACTTAATTACCTTATTACTGTTAGAACTGTTTTACAACTCCACAGACTATATCAATGACATGAGCTTGCGAAATCACTATAGTGTGTCATCACTATTACATCAAAATATACGTTATTTTTCAAAGTACTATATGAATATAAAACACTTGTTTAAATTAGTTCATCTCCTCTTAAATTGTACATGATAGATGATTATTGTACGTAACAAGAAGTTCCAACTTTTACATAAAAACTTCGTAGGCTTTCTGTGTTGATTTTTATCTTTGACTTAAGTTATTGTGAGATTGCCGATATTATCACTTCCAACTTAAAAACATCAAAGCATTTATTCAATACCATTATTTATATATGTGTGTTTCATTAAAAATATTATGCTTGACTGTTTCTAAAATGTTTATTAAATATCATGCAATTTAATTTTATTGCTTTCACTGGACTACATTAACGTATTGTCTCGCAATTTTTTTCAAAATGATCAATCAGATCTGTACTGTCATGAGTATATAATCATATGTTTAAAAATACAGCAGAGTTTCCATTCAAAGAATTTCTTTTAATCGAAGTGTTCCATTTAATGTTATTTTTTGCAGAACTTTAGCTCTGACTGCACACATATGTTATTAATTCTCTATATTATGAAAGATAGTTGGGGAAGCGGGTAGAGATAAATTTTGTTTAGCAAAAACTAGTTTATTTTGGAAATTATTCGAAATTTTTAAATAGTACTCTGCGACTTCTTATTTGTGCAGTTTCAAAAAAAAAAAATCAACTCTCTTGGCTTCCTCTACCCTTATTCTATTACAGAAGATGCAGACTGAATATTTTTCTCCAGGTTAATGCAGATATTGTAACGGCTAAATGACCTACGAAATATTTTGAAGTGTTACGAAGAATAATGAAAGCAATATGCAATGAGTAACGATGAGAATAAACAAGTTATTAAAAAATCTTCACGAGAAAACATACTAACATCATTTCAAACAATACGAAGAGGGTTACAAATAATCAATGCCTTTATAAAAGTGTGAACATTTTTATAAAGTATGTCTTCATAATAAATTTGTATAAACCATAAATAAAACATTTGAAAAGTTCAAGATTTGTTAAAACCAATTAAGAAAACAATTCAGTTTTTTCTCAATTTCATAATCTACATTACAAATTTTTATTTAAATAATTTTCTTTACAACAAAAATTTGAAGTGAAATTTTGAAACTGCGTTATAAATTCATTTCTATTACATTCGAAGTTTCAAAACATTTTCTTTTGATGGCTATGTCAATTCAGTGTTTGCTACATGTGCATTTAATATTAAAAAAAAACTATTTAGCTACTTGAGTCTGATTTTTCCAAATTCAACGGTTTTAAACCTAACCAATCTTAGTATGTAAATTTTCTACTTAAAATTGCTTTAAAATACGAGGCACTACAATTTGGTATACTTACTTCAAAAGCAACTCAATGAAACGATACATTTTCAACTCTTTATTTCGCTTCTACATCACTCAATGATCTTGATCAAAAATGAAATCTCTTTAAACACTCTGAAGAGTTCCATGCGTCTCAAAATACAAGACGATTTAGAGACAAGTCTGCTAGGGAGCTCTTTGAAATTGTATTAGCAAATACTATGAAGAAATGCAAAACCCAAAACTTACTTGGATTAGGGCATTATTTTACAACCATTAAATCTGCAATAAATATAAATAAACATTTATCCCTCTAATTAAGATGGACACATTTTTTGTGACATCCCGTATAATGAATGTATTTGTTTATTCGTTTTGAAAACTCTCATTGTCTCATCTTAGCTGCCTGTATCTGAGAAACATACAGCATAAATTGAAAGCACACAATGCTTTCAAAATATTGCATTAATCGTTAAAGTATTATTTTCAAAATTACAATGATTTCCCGATTCTTACTCACACTCTTCGGAACACTCACACTGCAGTGGAAAGTGTATGTGCGTTTTATTAGAATTATATGCTATGTACATCATAATTGCTCTCAAAAATTTATTAATTATTAATTTTCATATAGCATATTCGCAGTGAGAACCAATTTTTGCATTCAATTGGCAGAAAAAATTACAATTTGTAATAAAAATTTTAACTGCTGAAAATTGGTCTTGAACAGATTTTAAATATCTCTCCCATTTGAAATCAATTAAATTTAAAACTGTGCGCATAATTTAATTTTTCCAGGTGGCGTTGGTAGTGGATCTCTGCAACAAGTTACAATGCCTATATGGGATAATGCTGACTGCAACAGAAGGTATTTTCAACCGATTACTGAAGGTTTCATGTGTGCAGGGTTCTTTGAAGGAGGAAAAGATGCTTGTCAAGTAAGTACAATTCTAAATTATTCTACTTGACTCAAGAGTATCCACTCAGCTTAGGAACAGTCAACTAGGCTGAAAATATACATGGAAGGTACTCAATTTCGAACAATGACGTTATATAAACTAGAGCATAAAGTAAATTAGTGACTACTCCTTGCAATTTCTAAGATAAATAGAGTAAAAAATAGATGATAGAGTTAAAACGAATAATTTAACTTATAATACAGCAATTTAAAACTTGGTTTTAAATAATTTTAATTTAAAAATAGGGATTAGTAATTACTATTTAAAACTTGTTTTAATGATAATTTCTAGGAGAGAATATTTATTTTTGCCTCAAATTGAGTTACACTAAAAATATTTAGAAGTTGTAATTTAAAATAGATTCAAAAACGCATTTAAGATCAAACCTACGCTTGCTGGTTTGCGCGAGTTCTTTCTGAAACTATTGATTTTTCGTTCCTGTGCGTCGCTATAACCAAACTTCCGGCATAGTTTATATATCAATATGTTCTCTGAATTGGAAAGCTACTGCACTTCAGTGAGTGAATACCCTAGGCATGCATCATATATCATCGCAAATTTAGTTTCCCAGTCCTTCCCTATCGATAATGTCCTACAACTAATGATTTTTTTTACCGTAAGGGTCCTTAATTTCTAGTCATGTGTTACTAAAAGTTTAGGGAACCAATCTTTATTACTGATTTCCTACATCTGTCCAATCTACCTGATGCCTGCTTAAAAAACGCAAAAAAAAATAATTATCAACAGCAATGCGAGAAAATGTTTAAGATTCTGCAATAGACTTTCTTCCGAAACACTGTCAGCTGAGGTGGTAACGGACTCCTGAATTTAGTGCATTAACAAGCTAATAACGTGTATGATACTTTCTGTAAAATATTTATGAACAAATAACGTCTATAACGGTATCGTATGCACAACTTACTCAAGTAGAATTTTAATTCCAATATGAATGGAATTTTTGCTTGATGCAGTCTTAATAAATTCCTTTAGAATTTCAATGCGTTCCTTTTCTTGCAACAGATAGATATTCCAAACCCTGTTAGTTCTTGTAAAAATCTAGTTTTCTGTTTCAATTGATTCTGAAGTATATGAGCCTGTGCCTTATCAAAAGTGATGTTGTAAAGTTACTTGATTCTACATATTAAAAGCAAGATTTTCAGAGCAAGTCGTACCAGACCCTTCGACCAGCTCATAGTCACACGGAATAAGCCATAAAACTGAATGACCAGGCCGCCGCAACAGAAACACAGTCGGGAATCGAGGTTGAGACCTAAGAGCCATCACCGTCAAAATACAACCCTTTCTGTAAGAAGTACGTCCCGTGATCGATGGGAGGAGCCTTACCCCCCACCTATCAGTGTACCCTTCAGGGTGGCGAGATCCAATCACCATACCTGAAGCATCTCATCCTTATTTCGAGGTGTCACCCCCCAGGGGCGAGATTAAGATTAAGTGATTCTTTCTTCGCTAGATATTTCAGTCTGTGTTACATGACTGGTTTTCATGACAAAATTCAGATCAATTTATTAGAATGCAAATATTAGAATACTGACGCGTTGATTTAATTGCTTGTATCCAACTCCGAGACTTTGAGAAACTGAAAACTAGTTGTGTAACATTTCCAATGCTTAAGATAAACATTTAACTTAACATTTTCATGTATTTCGTTATGTGGCTTATATTAATTATTAAGTTCCAATAAATGCCTTACTCTTGTATATAGCTCCAAAATCCATTTTCTCGGAAAGTAATTTTTTTCTTAAGTTTTTATAATAGTGTAATTTGTTTTCAGGGCGATTCAGGAAGTCCAATGGTCATACCAGACCGAACAAGACATTGGACAGTTGTCGGAGTCGTATCGTTTGGAAGCAAGTGTGCTCAACCGGGTTATCCTGGTGTCTACACCCGAGTCACAGAATATTTGGATTGGATAGATGAAAATATGGAATGATTAACCATGTATTTAAAATTCATTTTATCGCTTTAGTCAACACAATCAAGTCAAACCACAGCATGTAAAAAGATTTATTTAAAACCCAATAAATGTTATTTCATATAAAAGTTGTATTCATTAAAATCTAAAGATTGTCCAGCAATCCTTTGTGTGATAGCAATACAGACATTGAAAAATAACGTATAGGCGTAGAATTAAAAACGTTGTAAAACGCAAGAACATTTTATGTTGAGTGTTTCCTTATCCAGTCCATGAAGTGGGTTACTCTTGTATAAACAGTAGGAAATTTAGGATTGCATCCTCTTCTTCCCCATGACACAACGCCGATAACCTTCCAGCGATCATTTTTGTCGAGTAACATTAGAGGTCCACCAGAATCACCCTATAGGAAAAAAAAAGAGTTTTAATAACTGCTAATCCTAATCAATGAATGGTTTGAAAAATTTTGCTTGTCTTAAGTTTTAGAGATAAAATTAGTATCTCAAAATTGCAGTTCCTTGGGATTTTTGGGTCACGAGGTGTCAATATTTTGGAAGAAAGTCAGACCCCTCTAAGAAAAAAAAATCCCTGGTTTGAATCTTTGCCTGATACTAACACTTGGAAGTCTTCAGGCCGGATTCAATTAATTTTTTTGGTTCTTTTTCTGCATTTAAACTTAATATTTCTACTTTGTTTTCCTTTAGTGGTAACAGCATTAGTGCTCTATAAAGGGCTTTTTATTAGATTGGTTCAGAATTTTTTTTATTTTTTTAATCATTGCTTTGATTAGTTTGTTAATCTTTGCTATTTAAAATCATTTATATTCAACTAAGAAAAGTCAAAGATCTGGAATAAAATGACTATCTAATTTTGTCACTTTATATTTTAAGGATCATTGTATAACTTTTTCAAGCAGCAGTACTACAGTTTCGGTTATCCATTATTAAGATGTGTTTCAAGAATATGGATATTTTATACAAATGCATTTTATTTCATTCATAGTCAGTTTATTACTGTGTTATTACAAGATTTTATTACAGAACTATATTATATATCCCGCAAAACCGAAGCAAGTATAATCCGAGACAAGCAGCGACATTTTAGAACATGCTTCAATTGCTTGAGTACATCTGAATATTAAGCGAATGAAAAATACAAAGTGGGGAATTCACTCATCCAGTTTCTTCTCTCTAAATTGGATTGATAAATTCACATTTTCTGTTTTTGAAAGACCAATACCGTTTCAATTGGCAGTCGAGAAGAATGATGCAAGGAAATCAGTTGATAGAAACAATGTTATGGATAAGATCGAGTTATCTTACGTTTCCTTGAAGGAATGGCCCTTGCGCACAAATGTGTGAACACTTTCGTATAAATAAGCAGATGCAGAAAATTCCTGCTTGAATTCAAGAGCGGGATAGAAATTTGTAATCATCTTAAAAAACAATTCAAACCTAATTGGAACATTAATATACTAAGTTAAATATATGTAAAGAGCACAATACCCGAAAGCATATTATCGTACACATTGTTGGAATAATTTCCTTGTCACCTTATTTATCCCACTTATTTAAAGGAAACGAGCATTACCATGAAAAGTGGTATCATTTACTCATGTTCATGGCACGGACGAATCGTGGTTTCAAGTGACTAACATGTATGCTTGCAATTCTCTTCTTTGTCCGAATCCAAAAGTAAAAGAAATTCGCTTAGCTGAAATGGTTTCTATTCATGGAATCTTAATATCATTTTTCATCAATCGCCCATGTATCAACAGTGAACTTCGTGTGTAAAAATTAATTCAATTTTTCAAATGTACTTACATTACAGGCCCCTTTATCACGCGATACAGCTGCTGCACATATTAAAGAAGATGGTATAGGTATTCCATGCGTTGTACTACATTCTCTGTTGGATATCACTGGAAAACTTGCTTCCTGAAGAACATCACTAACACCTCCGCTGGCTGGAAAAGGAAAATCACTTAAAATGCTTAGCTGAAAATTAGATGGTGCGTTACCTACGGTCATGTAATGGAAACTAAACGAAATCATGTTAAAATCGAATTTCTACTTTTTCATACATAGTTTCGAAAACAGCATCATACAAAAGTCAATTACTAATGTCAAAAATTATGTTACCCCCCCCCCAATTTGCAATTAAATCGCAGTCGCATTAAAAGGTAGTAATACAGTTTATTGGAGTGCCGTTTAAAATAAATTCTCTTTAAATCCGTTTTACTTTTAAAAGTAAATTAAAAGTAAATACTAGACAATACAAAAAATTGTTTTGAAAGTAAATGGAGTATTTTTAGAACGAATCTAACAATCTCAAGTCTTGTCTAGATTATCCTTATTTAGTCTTCTGAACTATACAAGGGGGAGAGCTAGTGTTCAATTAAAAAGATAAATTTTTCGTAGTAACTTAAACTTTATTATTACATTACGTTATACATCGTACATTAAATGCCATGATATTTTGGAAGACTTTCAACAATGAATGAAAAATAGAGAGCAATTTATACCCCAAAAGATTCCAATACTAATTTGACTTTCTAGATTAAGACCATTATTTCAGTAACAATTCCAAGGAACTGCATAAGTCATATAACAGACATTCCGACCCGCCACGAAGGCACACGGATTAACCATCGAAACTGAATGACCGGACCGCCGCAACAGCAAAGTTCGAGAACTGAGGTCGAGTCCTAATGGCCGACATCGGCCACGGTACTACCCTCCCCGAAGGCGGTACGTCCCGTCATCGTGGGGGAGCCTAAGTCCCACTATTATTGTATCCACCGGGTTAGCGAGATCCATCCACAATACCGGAAGCATCTCATCCTCAATTACGAGGTGCCCCCCCCGGGGGAAACAAAGAACTGCATAAATAAATTTTCACATTTTTAGACTATTTCGAGAAGACGAAACTTTTTTTAACGGCTATGCTATAATAAGAGTTATTAATTGGCACAATATTAAAAGAGATTATGTTGATGACGTCTTTGAAAATCTAAAATGACTTTTCATTGAAAAACAATTATGTTCAGAAGAGAGAAATTGCATAGATGGTTCCAAAAAGGCCTTGATCAAACCCGCTAAGTTCCGTATTAGCAAGATTTAGAGCTAAAATTATCAACTGTTCACCCATCACAAATAATATATTTCACACATTGTCTAAGGTGGCGTGATTACACTGTGTATAATCAAACAAGCATGGAACAAAATTAAGAAACTAAAATTTTAGAATGAATCTTTCGAATATTTCTGAATTCCATTTGCTGATAAATTCAGTTGATATGGGATTTTCTACAATACACCAACAACATTGATTTCCTAACGCCAGACAGTAATAGAAATGGATTTTCGTTAATTGAACGAATAATTAATCGTAAATGAGAATTGAATTATATTGGATATAGGGTTAACCCTTTCGGCTCTTCTGGTGGCATTTGTCAGCGTTGTATTTTAAGTTCTTGATTTTCATTTCTTTTCAAACCTGATGGTGGCATTTGCCACGATTTCCTGGTTCCTATATCCGTGATGAAAATGATGAAATCAAATGTGGATGCTTTCTTGGTAGCCCTTATCACCAATTTCCATCATTTTTTTTTATTCTACATTTAAAAAATTCAGAGCTGAAAGGGTTAAAGATATTCAAAGATTAAGATGATTCACGGGAACGAATACTTGCAGGAATAATCGACTAAGTTTTATAAAAAAAATAAAATATTACCTCCATTTAAATGGCCCCAACCAACTAGAGTAGTCACATTGCCAATGAAGTCGCTTGTAACTTCAGGAAAACAGATAGTTTTTACAAATTCGTTGAAGACCACTGGTTTTTCTAGTTTCAGCAAAGCAATATCATTTCGCAAGCTCATGCTGTTATACTGTCCATGGCGTTTTATCTCGGCTACACGGTAATCATCATGAGGGTCTCGAGGGTCGTTAAAGTCATATTCTCCCAAACGTGCCACCATCTGATCCTTAGAATTTCTAAAATCAAAGGCAATCTATTATGAGCACAATTGTTCAATTGAAATGAGAATGCTGCATTTCACTAGGAGAAGAGGTATACGGAAATCAAAGAGCGTTCTTAAACTAAATAAACAAAATTTTTATACACTTACCCAAAAGTGCAATGAGCAGCTGTGAGCACATACTGATTATTGATCAAGGAGCCACCACAAAAGAATTTCTTTTTATTGTTTAAGAGAGCCACCTAAAATACATTTCGATAAGCACAGTGTTCATCTAAATACTGCACATCAAAAGAATGAGAATTTGTACTTGCCATCCAAGGCCACGCCTTTCTATCGGCATCGTTTCCACCTACTATTCTTGTATTTGTTCCAACTCCACAATCTGAAGATTAAAAATGGCAATTAGAAAAACGGAATTTAAGTTCGGAAAAGTTAACTTTAACTGAGTTATTTAATAACAAACCTTGAGGGGTTTCAACCGAGTTATTTTTATTATTGAAGTTTTCTAGTTGATTTTCCCACTTCACCAGAACTTTCTGGACAGGAAATTCTGGACAACACACTCCAATAAATCTTTCTTGAATTACGCACACATTTTCCATGAAGTGCTGAATTGAATTTAAAATACTTGGAAGCATACAATGCTGTACATACCTACAAAATCCCGTCTCATTTCTTGGAGTTTTACATTCCTGGAATTTCTCTAGAGGTTGGGCACTGGGATTGAAGACAAACGAATCGAAGTTGGCTTCAAACATTTGATTGATTCCAGTCTTAAACAAGTTCTTGTCTTCATTGTTTATTAGCGTATTAAAATTATCTTTATCGAAAAGCTGATTTTCATGCAAGCTTGAGGCAAAATTGCCTTCAACCAGTGTTCTCTTATCTTGCACCTTTGAATTGACACTCTCTGGAGGACTCAACAGATCCGATTCATCCTCAGGAAAATTTATTTGATTTAATTCCAAACTTTCACTCGTGTCATGTATGAGCTCTAATGGTATTGATCCGAATTCAAACTGTTGCGATGCTCTCACTGTAGATTGCTCATTAGTTTTGGACAAATCTGTATTTACTTCAGGGTGTATCGTACTTACCGAAAAGTTTATTTTCTCTTTGCCTTTTGAATGAATTACTTTGTTTCCAGGTAAGTCTTGTTTATGATTGCTATATTTTGACTCTTTTTCCTTCTTGTGATGCAGAAATACTTGATCACTTTCTAAGTGGTTATTTTCCTTCCATTTCAAGGTATTTGAATCCAATTTTTCTTCATGATACTTTTCTTGCAGTGAGTTTTGCTGATCTTGCTGCGCAAATTCAGAATTTAACATCAGCTCTAAATTTTCATAGCTTTCCAAGTCATAATTAGAGCTGTAATGGTCCTTAGGTTTACTTTTGTCAACATTTTCGTTTAATTGTGAGCTCAAAACATAAGACTTTTGATCCCTTTCTCCAGTTAAAGAAGTTTTGTACCTATTCTTGTCTTTTTGCTCGGGACCCATCAATTGCTTGTTAGAATGTTTGGCCAGTGAATAACTATAATCTGAAACGAGAATGTTTAAAAGCTTTATGTTTATTAAAAAATAAACATTTAAGTGAATAAATGCTACTTAACTAATACCAAGTCCAAAAGGGTTTTGTTAATCTACGAGTAAGAAAATCTATTATCTCCGAGATCAAACATGCAATATACTGATATGAGCACTTTAATCTATTACTGAATTATAATTTTATTCATTTCGTATTTTTCTTTTCTTTTATGTCAATAAAGTATGGACTAATAAGGATAAAGGTTATTTCGAAAACAAATTGCTCCAATATCTTATTTATTCTTTGGTGGGGAGGTCAAGCAAATTCGAAACTAGATCAGTCTAACACTTCGCGGTCCGTTGTCGAGTGTGATTCGACATTCGAAACTGACATCATTTTGACGTTCCATTTATTTTTCAAATTTAATTGTTAAAAACGCCTACATAATGGTTAAGAGATGCAGATTAATTTTTCAAAGAAATTTCACTCAAAAAATATATATTTATCATTGCAATAAACAAATCTTTGTATGAGGTGAATAATTTTGCATCTAATTATTTTTCTGACTGCAAAGGGTTAATGCAGTAAGAAGTAACTCGAAATTGCTTCATCAAAAGATTATTAATAATCTGGAATTTTTTTAACATTCTGATAGTGTATATTTATTATTTCTGTAACAATTCAATTTGATGAAGCAAAATGCATTAACAAGCGGAAAGAAAGCCATTAACACGATTATCGTTGATATAAAAAAGGCAGTTATTCTAAAAATGTGGTAAATGTTATCAAGGAAAGAATTGTGAAGCTTTAATAATTTTGTTAGCGAATCAAGGATTTACCATTTGATTCACTAATTTTTAGATTTCTACTGAACTAAAAGTCTTCGTAAAAATGCGTTTACCACTACCATATAAAGTGATAACTTAAAAGAAAATCCAGATAGCTGAATATAATGCAAGATAAAATTCTCATTCATTGTAAATTGATTTGAAAATAGAAAAGTCGTTTCAATTTAATACAGAAACTCGGTAAGTGCTGAATTTAAGACATTTATAAAATTAAGACTGATTTCGGAAATCAGATTTTCATTGAAAAATTCCTGGGTGCAAAAGACTGTTCTTTACATAAAAAGAAATCCGATGTTCTTTAAGACTCAGAAGAGGGTATATAATACCTAGTCCCCCGCCATCCTGAGCTTTCTGCAATAAAACATTTACTACACCATCTTGCTTTTTATATAATATGGAATTTATCTAGACTTCAGAAATAACAAAGCCTCTTTAAAAAACTTTTCGTTTTATTTTGATCAACTTCAGATGCATTTAAATATAAACATAGTGATACTTTGCATAATCTGTTGACTATTTTCAAATTTTAGATATCACCCAATTCAAAAGAGGGTTGCAAAATGCAGCATTTTCATTGAAATTCTGGAGTACCATAAGGTGGTTCACTTTCAGAGCTGACAATTGAGGACAGCGAGTGTTCTCTCCAAAAAATATATAAATATTGCACTGATATAATAAAGGTTTACCTTCACTTTCTTCAATTAAAACTACGACTGAATATAAACTGAATGGTTTAATCCAGATTCTATTTTTCTAACGAAAGCTGTTTCTAATGTTTCTGCAAAGTTAACGCTTTTTGTTTGTCCTAGAATGTCTTAATATTTAAGACTCAAAGTGTCTTTATGGAAACCACAACTGCTATCTCCCAAATGCTTTGAATGAAGGAATTGAATTTCAGTTAGATGCAGAAATATGCTTTTTTTGCAACAAATATTCATAAACTTTGAAGGTTAAGAAAAAATCGTTAAATGCTACCAAACAAACTTTGAAACAGAATAATTAGAAGCGACATTTTATCATTTATATTCAACTAATACCGGCAATACTACTTGCTACTTTTGCACATTTTCACCGGAGAGATTCTACAGATGTAGCTTGTGGGGTTTCTGCGATAAACTAATATTTTTAAGAGCATAAAATTGAGGAATTAAATTTTATTATGGACCTCTCCACTAAATGAGATGTCTATCAAGCACCTACAATCAGGCTATGCAGACGGGCATTCAAATCAATCATTGGGTGTTCTTATTCATACATAGTTCTCGTCACTTAAGGCCCTCTGTATTTAACCTAAACTGAATCATGAATTTGATCAGCAAGACTCGCTTAATTTCTTAGCAGGGACATTTCCTTTACTATCAAATTTGTTATTTTAATCAAATAAGTATACTGGAGATATTTCAAATAATTTGAATATTAAAATTTAACATAAATTAATGAACTATTAAAATAAATGCAACAAATTCATGAATATAAGGCTTAAGGACAAATGGATTAAGTAGTTAATTCACATTTAAATCCACTTGTATCTCGAATGAAGATGCAAATTAATTTTATGTACTACTTATATGAATTTCCAAAATAAACAGGCTTCCAAAAACAGATTCTTATCATCAAGGTGAATCAGAACATGTAAATTAAACAAGTGAAATCGAATCGAATGCGGTATTTTCTTACTCAAGATTTATTTATCTTTTTGCATTTTTCGGGTATTATAGATGTATGAAAGTAAAAATGGAAGGTATTCTTAATATTAAAAAGCTAAAAAATACAAATGCAATTTTTTTATATGTTTATTAATAAAACCCTTCTAAAGTAATGTTGTTCATACATATGAAGTTTGTTCATAAGTTGAAATTTGTTTATAAATCGCACTCATTTTTACTGTTCTAAACTATTAGTTTGGCTACTTTTGTTCATGCCATCTTTGAATAAAAAGTGAAACCTTTTAACCACATTTAAATATTGAATCATACCTTTCACATTCCAATACGTTTCTATTCTAAAATTGCAGATATAATTCTAGAAAAACGAGAATTCAAATACATGTAGAATCCTCATAAGGACAAGTCTAGTTTCGAGCTGCCAAAGATGGATATAAATTTGTAAATTGCATGGGGAAAACAAACTTATAACGTTTTCCCTCTATATTAGATCAATGAATCAAAACTAAAATAAAAATGGAGCCACTCCGACTTGAGAGCGAATTTATTCAGAAGCAAAAAATTCAGGATAAATGCTGTTTTTTAAAAAAAATCGCGGGAAAATAAGAAAGATCAAAAACCTTGAGAGAAATTATCTACTAATTGCATAAAATTATTCTCAACAAAGATTAAAAACTAACCAAAGAGGAAGTAGAAATAATTCTATAATCAAAGAACTGTAAATTTTTAAATATTTGAGGTGTAGTTACGTTGCAAAGATGGGAATGCGATTTACGAATTCATTTTTGAAAGAAAACACCGTTAGAAATACAGTGTTTACATTTAGATATGAATGAAATATTCGGACATGAAGACTGGTAAATATTCAAATATACTAAAAATATTAAATGATTTGTTGTCGGTCAAAAGTTGCTTAGACTAGACCACAAACAGTTGCCCTAATAGAATGCAATAAAATTATCTAGAATTATAGGAGAAAAAATTACACATTAGAAATGGAATTCTAAGTGAAAGGACATTATTATTTGAGAAGAACAAAATTTAGGACTGCATTGTTTTAGATCGTATTCGGAGATACAAAGGAAGAAATGGTGTATTGCATAAAATATATTCGAGTTAATCCTCCTGAATTTTCTAGGCGAATTTTTTAATTAAAAATACATTTGTTTTCGTTTTGCTTATCAAATTTTCGATTCCATTTAAGAAATTAATTCAATTGAAAAGCTGGTAAAAAGGCATTTAAAAAAAGAAAACCAAGTTAAATTGTTTTGAAAATTAAATTTTTTTTATAGTTTGGGTTGTATTTCAATCACCTTGAATAAGAACTGTCGGAATGCTGCCTTCATGAAAAAACTAGAGAATAAACTTTCTCTTAAAAAAATCATAAAAATAATGATTTTTCAACTAATTTACATTTTCAGCAATTTTCTGATTTACGATTTCCCTCTCCCCCACTAAATTTCGTTTTGGACTTTATGTTTTATGGGTAATTTTTAAAAATCTTTTTGAAGCCTAGCATTACATCTCTGAATTTGTCGTTCGACTTCGGCAACACCCCGATATATATGTATACATCTACCCTTTTTGGGTTTTTACTGAGATTTTGATAGGGATTTCGGTAAAAGTGAAGTTTAGTGTGCCCCTTTCTGTGCCAAGGATGCCAAGTCGCCAATAAAGATGGCGAACAAAGTAAACAAAGACTTCTGCAAAACAGTTACCACTTTCCGCAATATAATTATGCTTTTTTACTCATTGTTTTCATACCCGCTGCTCCGGTCTGTTGGGTGCAAAGTTGGAGTATGTGATGCTTTTGGGATATGTAGAAGGCACCGGGCGGAATTTTTTTCAACTTAAAAAAACATCTTAGGGCTTCACTAGCAGCGGGAACATAGTAGCTTCGCCAGCACATTGAACTTAAGGACTGTGTGAATAACATGAGTACATAATAGGAGAAAAAGAAAGGAGCAAGAAGCAATCAAACCATTCTCCATACAAGATTTCAAACAAGCATCCTTTCATAACCTCATCAACTCCTTAAAAAATGTATTGCACTCATCTTTCATTTATTCTGTAGGCTCGAAATACTGTCTTCTATTCTCTTTACCCGAAATAATTCTTGCACAAACACCGATATAACAAATTATCTAAGAAACCAACCGTTAGAGCAAAGAAAGAATTACCAGAACTGCGAAGAATTCCATTGCATCCGACTTTTTAAGTAAGAATGCAGACGATTTCGTGAAATATGAATTCAAACGATTTTTTAGAAGACATTGACAGTTAAAAATTGCAAAAGAATAAATATATTCCGTGTGTGTTGAAATTAAAGACAAAATTGCAGTGTCTTAACAGTTGTAAAAACTTAATTTTATTCTTTATTATAATTAAGTTCTGTAATCGATATTTTTTTTATTTTTAATTTAACATTCTTCATAAAATAGTCGTAGTTCATGTTCAACTCAACCATTGTTAAAAGTAGTAAACAAAACATCATTTGGGTTACTAGAAGAACGTTCCGTTTGGTTGATTGGTGGTATTGTCGAAAAACTCGGGAAGGGGGGGGGGTACACTAATCTTCACTTAAACCGGGATTTCTTTGACACGTGTTGTTTGGGCAAACGGAAATATAGGCATCCTTATAAGAATATGGTAAGAATTAAGGATTTTGATCCCTTCACTCTAAGCGTGGGAAAATGTTGAAGTGAGCGCGCTTATAGTTCTCCCCGTATTTCCTAGCCTCTTTTCAGAAACCATGCAAGCACGATTTAGGTATGCATGGCTAAACGAGCTTCCGGATTAAATAGTAACAAATTAAACAGCAAAATAAAATATTTAATGACTATTTTATAAATTAACGATGCATCACGAGAGTTTCACTGAATTTAGAAATAGAGAATTTATCACGATACGGACATTTGGAAATAGATTACCAATACGATCGAGACTCCCTTTAAAAAATTCAAATGTGGAATCTTTGCTAGAAATTCATCTAATAACATTAAAATTTACTAAAGCAGTCAAATACCTGGATAGCCTGAGGATTTCATTTTCTTTCCTACAGCTTTTCCTTCCATGTTTCGAGACAAGTTTATAAAAACAGAGAAGAGTAAAAATAATCTGACCTTCATTTTCTGAAAAAAAAAGGCAATTATTTAATTACTATTGAAATAAATTTCTTATTCTCCCATTTTCAGTTTCAAAAGAACAATTAAACAAAATTAGAATTTCTTACTATATTTAGTTTTATTTTCTTGGCCGACATTATGCAATAATTTATTCTATGAATTACAATACAGGAATTTTAAAAATTAAGAATAAATCAGAATCAAAGTTAGAAATAAAATCAAAGACAATTTAAAACAATTAGTTGAATAATAAAATTAAAAAATGCCAGAAAATATTGAGAAAATTGAAACATGATTAAAATGAAACTTTATCTCTATGATAATTTGAACATAAATATCGATTACAAATTATCTTTTCAACTTGAATTGAAAGCTTTCATAATATTGTTTAATAATGTGCATAAATAGCCCCCTTTTCTCCAAACATAAATAATTATCAATTTTATTTTTCGAAATAAGTACATATTTCAACAACTTCCAAGATAATTGATTCTTTAACTATTTTGGATGCATTGTTCATCATACTGCGTGCTTAGTAAAACCCGCAGAATACATCCAAAACGATGAATGTAATTTTTAGAGAATAGAAATAAATTTTTTCATTAGAAATAAAATCTAGGAGTATTTATTTAAACTTATAACATTACAAGATAAACTAAATTTACCACTGCTTATCTTTTCCAACAAATCTACCTGGTTATGTCGATGATATCGTCAACAAATGAAAGTCTCCATACAACGCTTCCTAAAATATTTAAAAGATTAATTGTATTGAAATGAATGAAAGAAAAGTCCAGACTCATTTCATTTCTTTTCTCTGTTCTCTAAATACCCCGAATATTTAGCAGTTATCTCTCCCGAACGATCACTATTCCGATATAATAATTTTTTGTTCAATCTGGCCCCAGGGGATAGTTATTTCGGCAGTTTCGGCAGGTGTTTATTTGAGCCATCCCATTTTGAAGCACCGTTACGACAATTTCGGGACGGACCTCGTAGTTTTGAAACGCGGTCAAATGACGTGGAAGAAACCTGAGCTGGCACGACAGTTCCTCGGTGGAACCGGGTCTCGAACCTGAATCCCTCCGGTTCTGAAGTATAGACCTTACCCCTAGGCCACTGTGGGTGTGGAGGTTATTCGAGAGCAAACTACTATTATACACTAAGGATTCGAATTCAGATCACTTAATATATTTTCTCTATTTTTCGTTGTTGGCCAAACCATTAACTTTTCCAGAAACTAAGTTCTATCACTATAAGTTTTTAACTATATATAGGACTATTAGGTAGCTGTTCAAAATTAAAGCTCACGGTGGTAAGGAGAGTAATGATTACTACTTAAAATAAGTCTTCGGGTTTTTTTCCCTTTTAAATATCAATTATTCAAATTGATCGGTAGTTAAGGATTGTCAGTTCTAAAGCGAATTCAATAAAATCCAAGTTTATTAATAAGCACTAACTTAAAATTCGAAGTGAGAAATAGGGTTTACTTATTTTTAACTCACTATTGAAATGAAACTCTGAATACCTTTCAATTCCTTTCGAATAGTGGCGTGGGGGGCGTTACTAATATGCTAAGTAATCTGCCGTTGAAACAAGCATAGCTCAGTAAAATTAAGACAAATAAAAAAAAATAATGGCAAACTCTGTGTTATTCTAATTTAATGTACGAGTTCTATTTCAGATCAAACATTAGAACTGAACGATGAAACATGGATGGTTGGATTTTTTTTTTTTTTGCCAAAAGAGTCATTCTTGGCCATATTGCGCCCCGATGAAACATGGAAATGAGTTAGCTGCTCTTAATCAATGGAAGATTAGCTTCATGTACTCGCTACTCGTTGTTCAAGCTGATGGTTGTTTCGCAGGAATGAATTTTTTTATATGAAGTGCCAATTTTCATGTGGTAGTTTTTCAATAAGCCTGTTAATTATTTAATAATACTTAGGGAATACCTTTTTATACAGTCAACTCATTTTTATACCTATAGTTCTTAACTTCAAAAGCCGTTATAAATATCTTGTTATTTGGAAACCGAGATTAATTATGTGTTTTATAAAATATCAAAAATTACAAACTGCTACTGGTATTTGTGTGTTATAGAAACAGGGCCAAAGATGCACCTTCTAGATGACGGTTATAAAGGCAACATTACAATGGAATTAAATATTCAACGAAGAACATTAGTTTTTGTGCTAATTCCTTTTTGTCTGCCTAGAATTTTGTTTCATCATTAATTTAAAGGCTACTTTAGAAAAGTGTTCCAATAACTTGTCTTTTATATCATGGATTCAATTGTGAAAGTCGCACCAGAGCCGATCGCTCTGAAGTACCTATCCAGAATTGAATCAGATCATCAGAACTTTATAAGAGTTAAAATAAACAAACTAAAGCCCAAATTTGGTAAGATTAAAGTAAATACTAGACCTAAAATGGATTCCATGGTAAATGAAATATATAGAAATAATTTCGAGGAGGATGGCGATAAATTTATCAATTATGATCTCTTTTTGACAAAAGGAGAAGACATACAAATTCCTGACACCTCAACACCAATTGAAGGAGTTAGAGTGGAAATAAATAAGGATTGTTTAAGGTTTTCTAGTTCTGATTCTAAAAAGATAGTCTTACTTTCAATGGAAACAGACGAGATTTTGCAGGTAGCTGTTTAACGCAAAAAAGATATGAAACATTATGGAAACTGTAAACTGACTACTCCGACACGCCCAAAGCACATGGAGAAACTTGAATAAACGGGTAGCCATGACAGCAACTCTGGAAGGAACTATGTTTAAATCCTAAGGGCCATCACCGGCCACGGTACAGCCCTTCCCTTAGGAAGTACGTCCCGTAATCGCTAGGAGATAGCCAACCCCCTACCAGTTCATGCACCCTCAAGGGTCGCTAGAACCAACCACCATACTGAGGCTTCTCATCCTTTCCATTATGTTCCTGTCTTGAGGAGGTCCCAAGGACAGGAACATAATGGAAAGAAAAAGACTGGGGAAAACAGTCCAAAACTCAAGTTGTAAGTCAAGGAAAAGAGAGAGTGGATATAAAAGAATCGGACATTGACGTTGAGAAGACAGAAAAGGTAAAACATGGAAGTGTTAATACAAATGGGAAAAAAATAATAGAAAACAATGGTCAACCTTCAGAATCATCGGAAATAGAAAAAAAATTTGACACATAAATCTGAGAAAAATCTTTATTTTCCCTACACTTATATGCAAGATAAGAGGAAATGGGCGAATAACACTCGTATGTTAATTATAATGGAATAACAATACTCCATAGTTTTAATGAATGGAAAAAGCAAGGTTCTTTAATAAATATGGATTCAAAGAAGATGCAGTTTTTAAAATATTAAAATTTTTAGACTTGCATTCAAATATGTTTTAATTATATTCTTAACAAATATAAAACCCTCTTCTAAAAGCCCCTTTTTTCTGTTTCAATAGCTCTCCGTGGAATCAAATAGTTTGCAGTCACTATTCCAGTATCGGTATTTTTCTCAATCTTAAATTTTTAGGATCATCAAGCTCTATATAAATAAATGTTGAATAATTTCTTCGATTATGCCTTTTTTGACAATTTTGATTGATTATCAAAAATTGAAAAGTTTTTCAAATAAGAAAGGCACCATTGATTCAGATACTTGAAGTTTTTAAATAAACAGTTGAATATACATGGATTATAAGAGAAGCTCATTTTAGTCAGAATCAGTTTATCCTGACAAGCATTTATAATATCCCTAGTGGAGGATCCAGAAAAGGGATTTTTTTTACTGAAGTTTATGTATTTCTTTATTTTATCAAACACTTTTTGAGTACTCTCACTAATACTGACATTTTATTTTTAGTGCAAAGAAGGGCAATGAAAACTCAGGACTAATAACTTCCAGAAAATCAGTACATCCAGCTGGATTATCTTTAAAGATTGTTCAAGAGTAACATTTAATTTTCATCCAGTAGATTTATGTTCATACAGGAATGCTCAATGAATTATGTGTAATCTGCAAGAACATAGAACTGCAATCAATTTTACATGGCAGCCTTTCTTCGACATGTTATACAAATTCTAAATTTACATTTGGTCCATCCATACGAATTTATAAAAGTAACTGCATATCGAAACTTGATGTGACTTTTTAAAAATTTTTTCAAACAATTCTTGAGCAATGGTATGCCTTAAAAATATTGTATCTAAATATCTTCTAGAGACTCGATTAGTTGATGCACACCAATATCTTACAATAAGAACCATTTGGTATTTTTGTGAAATGCGGTTCAAAGCTTAGTCAAAGTATATTACAATTTTTTTAGAAATTGTTGAATAAATGGAGCAAATCACTAACAAATTTTACATTTTTTACATTTACATTTTTTGTATAAATTATACATTTGACTATTTCACTATCAGTGAACATATGAGAAATTATTTCCGTTATGTTATTGATTTCATTAACGACGAATGTGACGCAACAAGTTTTAATGCCCATAAAAGTTCAGCTTTAAATGATTGTTCTTAAATTTAAAAAAACTCTTAATCGGCTGTTTTCACGGACATAAAATTTCAAGTGTCCTATATTTCTTATGCATACAAATCCAATATCAGATCGCTTTTTTTTAAACAAGCATGCAATTTTGTATATTTTCCTCCTTTGACATGGCTAATATGTGCATATTTTTTCATATCACTTCTTTATAAAGCAAATAGTATACAGAAAATGGATTTTGTAGAACTTTCCTAATCCATTCAGAAAAGTTAGCCCATATTTTTATCCGTACAATCTTTTTTAAACAAGGATTCTGAGCAGCTCATTGTTTTAAAAATTCTCTAATCCACTTTAATGAGTCCCCATTTTCTCAAATGTTAAACCATGCAGTAGACTGACGTGTGAGGGATTAAACACTACCGTCATGCTTCCGTAAACTAAATGTTCATATTACTAGAAGAAAAAATTCTCTCTAGCAGTTACAGCAGCCTTGTGCATTCGCATAAGCTGAAATACAGGAATAGCATGGAAAGAGAACTATATCTGAAATCTATACTGATCTGCACAGGTAAAAAAGTGGCGACTTTCCGCGACTACACAGTTTGATTTTTAGGGCTGTGATTACGATTCTTGCTATGTTCTGTGATCTGCATTTCGTAAATAAGAAAAGGAAAGTTACTTAAAATTCTGTATTGTCCTGGTTTTTATAAAATTTTTCAAATTTCCTTGCAATTTCACTAATTAAATGTCCTACATATTCTAGGTTTTCCCTATTCTCCCGTTGCTATGGCAAACCTGCAATATTAAAGAAAGAATCTTACACCAGCATGATCAAGTCAATTAAGATTAAAAGCTTTAGAAGAAAAAAAAGTAAGGCACAACAAATACCGGTTCCAAGATTTACTAAGCAGGTGCAAACAACTGATGATTACTTAGTTGATAAAAAATGGAAATTGGTCTAAAAAGGAACACAAGAAACCAATGTTTTTGCGGCCAAAAGAGTACCCACTTTAATGGTAAGACCTTCAATATAAGAAATTGATTCGACTTTAAAAATGAGAAGAACTTGGGAAGAAAATATAAATTCGCAGAAACTGGGAATTAGATAATTGGACTTGCAGCCGGAAATTGTATTACTACAGGTTGAAATTGAAGAAATCGTACATAAACGAAAAGATGAAATAAGCATCCAATTTTACAAAATCATTGCAAGGCTTTAATTTCGAAATGGAGAGTTCCACAAATATTCAATACAGAGAAAAGTGACAAATCAGGAGATGAAGGGTAAACAAGTTGGTTGAATCGGATAAGGCAATGTAATGATTTTTCAGATGGAGACATGAAAGTACCATTCCGAAAAAAAAGTAGAGGGAGTTGAACCCACCGAGTTACAAGTTCGGAGACAAAAATTTATTAGTCCCCTAAAATCAAAATATATTGCCACGCGACTTCGGTATATATGACCATTCCTTTGTTTTAACCATCTTAGAGTCTAGCACTAAAAGGGGCAAGTGTACCGAGCGAGAAAAAATGCTATAAATTCTCATGGACACATCCGCAGACGGGTGTTAACCCCTTCGCATACCATTAAGTGTCTGACATGCGCATCGAATTACTGAATTTTTAATTTCAAGTCTGAAACTAAGCCACAGAAGTATATAAATACGCAAGAATTAATTCGAAACCTTTTAATATCCCAAATGCTTCATATATTAAAAAATCAAATTAATAAATGATCAAAATAGAATGTGTATTCGAATTAGAAAGTAAATAAATTCGTATGTCAAGGGGCTAAATATAGTTTGGTTATTCTAGCAACTAGATGACCTGAATGACAATCATTCAGAGAATGTTTATTTACGATAGTGGATGATACAAGAATGGAGTTGCAGGATGGTATTCAAGGCAAGAAGCCAAAATACCGAAGTTTAAAAATTTGCATTTTAAGAAAATGCCACTGTCTACATTGAATTAATAAATCGGATAAAATATAGTCATCTCCAATGGTTCATCTTAACTCTCGGACAGTTATTCAATTGCTAGACAGTTTAAAAATCGACTTGTTATAACATGTCTATTGATACGTCAAACTATTTCAGCAGGTTTGAAAAGTGCGAAAATTCATATTCTTAAGCCTTTGGTGTCAATTCAAAATGTATCACATGGTTTGAAACTACTTTACCATTACCGTAATAATGAGATGAAATGCTTCAAGCTTTAATAAATTGAAATTATAATTTTAAGGTGAAGGTAAATTTTTTCGAGATTTCATTTTTTAAACTTTTAATTTTTTTTTCTTCGTGTAGTTTCGAATGCCATTAGAATTCTGTGCTTTAAAAAGATTTATTCTCCCCGGAACGGCCACAATGAGCCCTACAACGGAAAACAGTTGCTGGTTTTATTTTTTCGAACCTTGGTGACCTTACTAAGATAATTACCAAGATATATTAGACTGCAGCTTTAACCATAACCTGTAACAAGTCCTTGCTTCCAAAGAAATAATTCACCAGCTTATTGAAATGAATGGTAATCTGCTTCTAGCCAGCTTGCGAAGAAATGTAGGCCGAAGAGAATGCAGAGTATGCAAGGTTCACTTCTTAACAGGTCGTCATTTACAACCAGCACATGCGTTTATCTCGCAAGAAGCCAAATATTGAAAAAATTTGAAGGCCAACCACAATACTGTAAGAAAACCAAGAATCACAGCATCCCTACTTATGAAAGACTAAATTTCTTGGGATAAAAGTCAATTCCTTGGTACTTCTAGATTGGACATCCTTACTTGTCTTAAGCGAAACCCCGAAAATCTATTTTAGCCGAATCAAATTTCAGACAGTGGAAACAAGGTTTACGGGAATTCAGACTGCTCTTCAATAGACCAATTGAGTATTTAATAGTTTGCGTATCTTGATCAGAAAATAAATTAGACATCGTTTCATCTAAAATTTATTAAAAACATTTAAATATTAAAACAAATTAAAATTACAATATTAAAAACATTTTTTGCAGTCCAGCTGCCGAACACATCAGGATGCAAGTTTTTCGATCCATCGACGATAACTTGATATTCTTGTAAAAACTGTTGGAAAGCGTTCATCACAGTCGTTTCTATTCCATGTCAATATACCGATCACTTCGAATTTATCATCCTTGGCTATGATGAGAGGTGCGCCAGAATCGGCCTGCAAAGAAAAGTAAATATACTGCTTATTCGACTCGTTTATTTAGGAAATATAAGATGTACTTTTTACAGGTCGGTTAAAGGAATCGTTCATTTCCCCCGTATTTTTTTGCATGCATGGAAAATTTAAGGCATCTCTAAAACTTGCATTAGAATTTTAAAACTAATTATTTGAAGTTTTAAATCCATTTAATCTTCCCATAAATTTCCCCTTTTCGAAAATTTATCAAATCAAAGGGGGCATATAGACTCGACATACCAATTGGGGTTACACCATGGATGTTTTTCAAAAAAAAAAAGACTTTTAAATCTAAGGAATGAAACGAGCCTACGTATTCAATATTATGCATCTAATTTATTTTCTTTAAGTAAAAACTTCCTTTAAGCTTGCGATTAATACTTTGTGCGGTGTAACGTGTAGTTATATTATCGCCCCGTTTCGAGGAAACACTATTTTGGTTCGCGGTCAGATAGCGACACTAGTTACTTTTCCTTAAAACTTCCATATTGGAACGACAGATTTATCTAAAATAGAACCGTATATGCAGCGGTTTTTCGGCAGTAACTGTTTGAGCTTGGATCTCTAATCCAGAAGCCGAGGTCTTACAATTAGGCTACCGCATTTTGTAAAGGGAATCTAAATTAAGAATTCAGTAGTAGTTTTAAACGGGTAATTTTGAAATAACTAAACGTTTGTAAATTCATAATGAACTTCGTACGTTAAATCTCCTCACGCCCCAAGTCATGTAGCTCGCTTCATTTCTAATAAGTTGTAGCAAAGCCTACTTAATAGGATAAAAATATCGAGCATTGCGCACTAAAATGTTAGTAAAAATTTAATTTTGAAAAACGTCTTATGCTCTTGACTCTTTAGAGAGGCTATCTCAATTTTCGGAGGAGACAACGGCCTATTTGAAAAGTTAAGAACTTTCCGAAACTAACAATTTGCGAACCAAGAATACCTTTCAGGCTTAAACAGAAGTTTGACTTAATGTTCCAATGGATATAAAGTTAATTTGAAGATATCGGTATCGAATGAATGAATTTATGAAATCCAAACATTGGATGACTTGATATTGAATTTAAGAATTAACCATTCTAGTCACACTCAGGGTAATCATTTTGAATTTAAACTGAAAAGGGCCACCACATTTCAAATATAATTTTGGCCATATTGCACAGTTTCAGTCATGATCTTTGTGCTTGAGTTGTAGGTAGATTATGAAACAATCATTACGAAACACAAACGCTTTGAGTTTCTTGGTTAAAATACAAACGTTATCATTCCGATTGAAACTTTTCAGCAAAACTTCAAATACTTGTTGGTTCTAAAAACAAGGGGGGTATATTTTATGAAAAATCGGATATTGAAGTACACAATTGAATTGGTTGGAGAAAAACCTAAAGAAAATTAATATCATTGACTTAAATCGTTTGGGAAGACATTTAGAGGTTTAAGAGTTTCAAAATGAAGTAAAAAATTCTACAATTTTAAAATAACTGCTTGTAGCCAAAATGAAAGGTTTAACACTTTAAACAAAAACGTTCATACGAACAATTTAAGTTAAATACCATATTGGAAGGCAATTTACTGATAATACTATTGCATCTATTAGAATGGCAATCGTACTTTACCATTTTCATTAAATATTAAAATATTTCAGAGGTACTCTTAGTATATTTTGATGCACAATAGATTGCAAAGGGAAAAAGGGAAAGGGAAAATTTTTACATTGCACATGGTTTCCTCTGTTCTAGGTTCTGTACAGAGGATAGAATCCGAAATTGATGTTCGCATTCGGCTTTGACATTCCCGTGGATCAATCACCAATAACGGTTCCACATCTTTTATTTCACCTAAAATAAAAATTGAAAGAAATAGTCTTATAAAAGCAGGTTCAATTTCTCATTAACTTGCATAAAATCAGTTTTCTAGGAAAATAGTTCTCCAAAATTATTTTTCAAATAAGATCAATATCTTTAAATCTACATTTAAATATTTACTGGTGGCAATATCTATATAGACGCAGGAATTTACATTCGATAGAAAATTAATTTATAAATAGAATTAAATTTGTTTTATCATTGTTTTACTTTTCAACAAAAATTTTATTAAGATTTATTTGATGTAGACTCTAAAATTTTAAGATCCCATTAGCTTATTCGCCTAAAGATGCATAGCATTGTTATTTAAGTTTATAAATTTCCTGTGCCGCTCCAACTTTTTTTCTGCTATTCCTTTGGCCTTCAGAATTCTGTCATGCTAGAAGTCCTCTTTTCACGCATTCTTGAGTTAATCACAGATTTTGGATTTTGTTTATGTCTGGATTAGTTTAGGTTTTTTTTAATGCGGCCTATAAGTTATAGCTTTCAGAGACAAAATATGCTTTGGAAACTTCGTAAACTTGTATGGACATATTTGATTAGTTTAGATCAGTCAAACTGCCAAAAAGTTTGTCAATACGTTCAAATACTTCATCACGATGGCGGATAGGCGAATGCAATTTCCTGTCATAACTAGTTTCCATAATTTTCAGCCCACGAAAGACACCCCCCCCCCGTTTTATTTTAAAGATATATATTTACTTTCTAAGTTATTTCGCTTCTGTCATATTAATTCCTTCATTCCAATTAGCAAATATCACTTCTCAAAAACTCGAAATCTTCAGGTAGATTATATTTTTGCAAAATTAACCTTTATGCCTGTGATTGCATTTGTGAGTGGCTTTAAAGGAAAATCTCCACCCCTGTTTCTTGAAATACCGACGAGCGCTTTCAGGAATGCAGTTGCTGAGAGCTTTTGAAACCCAAATTCAGCCATTTTGCTTTTAATTTCGTTTTAACTTCTCCGGTGTTTTTTTTTTTTTTTTTTTTTTTTTTTTTGAGAAGGGATAATCTAGATTTACTTTCAGATGTACGATTGAAAATTTTCCTTTGCTGTTACCACAGTACACTGCTAATCCCGATTCATTCCTTTTTCTAGCAAATTTTTTTCATTTCTTAAATTAGTAATCGGCATTTGTATTACCCATATTTGTCAAATGTATGACATGAAAGTTATTTGAAGCTAACTTTTTAAAATACGATAAATGTATACATTTGTCTTCCATTTTTGCAGCTATATGAAGATTTTTTGTTGAAAAAACATTTTAAAATTCTGATAATTCATAAGAAAATTCCCGCACACGCTATATAAAGCTTTAACGCGAATAAAACATTTCTGGAAAGATTCAAATAACACTTGAAATTTTTTTACGACAATACCCAAGATTAAAAAATGCAATAATTAATCCCCCTGTGGCATGCATAGAATGGATGGTCGACTGCTTGCCACCCAAAAATGGATTTTACTTTTGAGAGATTCGAGATTTGTTGCTTGATTGCACTTAATGGAAAAACGTCAATTTATCATCTGCGTCAAGATTAGCTTTTAAATGCTTAAGATCAACTTTGGAATTAGAAAGAAATTTACCAAAATGGGAAATTTCGGCTTTAATATTTTATTGCCAAAATATATGCTTGAATGAATAAAACAGAAGTAAATTGTTTTATTAACATATCGAGTTTCGAGTTGCAGCTATATTAACGGCTTTCAAATATCTTTAAAGAGCGAAATAAGCTTGAAATGCTTCATGCATCGTAATCTGATAAAAACTTTCTTCCAAAGTTAATGAACCGATATTTAAAAACTAGGATGGACTGAGCATTTAAAATTAGAAGTTTCGTACATTTTTAAAATTAAATATTTAATTTAAAGTTGAGGATATAAAATTTTATGGTCATATTAATTTGCGATAAATCTTAACAGAATCCGCTTATCTGAATTAATATATTGAGATACAAATGAGATAAGACATCGAACTTGGTTACCAGGTGAACTGAATAGACTTGTAATTCTAGTCAAATCTGGCATTGCCTGCCAGAAACTATTGAGATAAATTACACTCGATTCTTTCGATAGGATTGATACTTTAGCATGGTATATTGTCTATTGGTTGTGGAAGTTTCGTGGAAAGGTGATGTGAGCAAAAAAAGATTACTACATCTATACCAACAATCTTGTTGAATGGATAGATATTGGCAAGAGTAATCTACACATAATATGAAATGAAGTCTCCTGGAAGCGGATTTATATTGGAACCACAAAACTCGAGTAATATTTAACGGATATTAGAGATATTTGAATTACTTTCTAAAGCATTTAATGGAGAAGGTTTTAGTACATTGAAATCGTATCAAAATAGAGAAGTTTCATAATTGCGATTTAACCTTATCCGTGCAAGCGTGAAAACCGCAAACTGTGCATGTGCGAATAGCAATAGCTGTGGTACGAATATACGACATTTCTTTATTTACGTTAGATTTTAAACAGTGATTAAAATCTCACTATGCCGAAAAGGAAAGCCAACCTCGAAATTTTGACCTTTGTAACAGTCTAAATATTTCTAAATGTGTTCTAAAAATTGTTTTGTATAAGCCATTTCATAGTTTCTAAATATATTTTTTATTCTTTATGTTGCGTAACATCCCCATGTCATGTTGAGGGGAGGCTAGCCTTAAGTTTAAAGTTCCTTTTTCTTCTTGGATGCAATACCACGTGCAACGCTGTGGGAGTACTGCTAGTTTTTAATTAAGGTAGTCTAGAAAGTATAAAATTTGATGGTACAAATCGTCTCTTTTCGGAAAAGATTCGACTTTAAAAGCCTATGGAAATAAATTCTATTTTCATAGCCTCAAGTCTCAAATTATTGCATTTTCTACCATACGAACCGAGAGCTATTTTAATGCCTCGAGAGGCACAATAATTGATTTGGTATTTCACAAATTGGCTTATGCACTTTTACTGATGATGTAATGCTTGACATTTTTCTTCGTTATTTGTAGTTTTTACAAAATATAATTTAAGTTTATAGGTATAGCAAGTCCAAAAGGAATTTTTAGTATACAAGAGTAATTTTCGAAAGATATCCCCAGTTTTCATTTGCTTTGTTTGCTTACCTGGCGTTTCTTTCCAGCGTAATAGGCTTGCTGATTCATTGACTAAACCTTCTACACTCTCATTCTCTTCGGATAAACAAACTACGCGTCTGAAATCTCCGAGTTGCACACGACGAGATAGCTTTAGAAGGGCTATATCATTTTGCATCGTTCTGGGATTGTAGCCAGCGTGCCTTTTTATTTCAATTACTTCAAAATCGGGTTCCAAACGATCCTCCGAGGCGGGGCGTCCCAGACGCACCAATATTTGGTTCCGAGGTATCCTGGAAACATAATATTTGTTAAAATAAAAATGGCGAAGTGAATCCGATTGTTTTAGAAAATAGCTTAGTATTAATTCATACATTCAACAGAAAAATGAAATTGGTAATTTCATTTCCAGTAGTTTGCTTCGCATAATATGCTTCTAACATTTTAATCCAATTCTAGTTATTGAAAGCTGTATAAATTACACGAATGACTTGACATCTAAATGGCAAATTTCTTGGATGTCTCTATTGATGCATCTTTTGTATGTTCTCTGTATTCTTAGTTTCATCGAAGTAAAAAACGACTTTGTCAAAATTAGAAAAATTCTACTTGTATTTATACTAATAATGGATTTCCGTCCATTTTTACATCTTTCATCGTGAACAGTGACGTTATTTCCGATGAGTGCTCAGAAAGGTAAAATGTAATCGTACATAAACTATGGCAGATAATAAAGTAATTCTTTTGACAAGAGGTCAGGATTTTGTTACTTCTCTTTCTTAAGTTAAAACCAAATATTAATAAATGAAATTTACTTCAGGAATCTTTAGTGTCAAACTGCTTTTGAAATAGCGATTTCAACAAAATTATCATTAACAGCTGTATGCAGAGAAGGCACAATTACACCTTATGATGCAAATAATTTAAGTTACGGTAAAATCTTGCTCAAATTGGCTCTTCTAAATACCTAGGATGCTTTATCTAGAACAACCTGGTTTACCCAAGATAGTGTGAAGTTTGCTTCTTGAATACATGAAGAATGACATTCACTTTTCTAGAGAAATCCATACTACCACATCGATAACTTTGACAATCACTAGCTACCGGCGGAAGTATGACACTTGGAATTCGAAATTCAACTAAGCCATAATTTAAACAGAATTTAATTTTACTAGTGGGGGGGGGGTTGAATATATATATAAATGAAATTTAAGATTTTAATAATTCAGAGATTTTTCAGGAAATTCTCTTGAAGACGATTCTGCCTGTATCCATCAGAAAAAACTGACTATTTACGGAACAAGTGATCCTTCGATACACGTAGTATGGTTAAATTATGCATCGGTTATCTTGGAAACTGCATTCATATAAAAAGGGTGTTTAAGTTTGAATATACTTTACATTTTCCATAAGCATCCCTTATTTTTTCATTCAAATGTTTCTGAATCAATTGAAATTAGCAGACACAAAATTCAGCAAATCAATACAAAATCATTGAAAACATAAGATTTGGGGTTTCTTTCAATACACGAAAATAAGTCGCTATTTATACTTCTTTCAGGTTTTCATTTCAGTCGTTAATACGGTGACTTTGCTTTGAGAAAGATTAATTTATAGTTTACCATTATGAGCGATGAAACTTCAAGAATTTGAATATCATGCTTTTATTCACATATTTAGTAACAAATAGTTCTAGTACTGTCAAGATTTATCGTTTCAATATTTAAAAATCTGGATAAGTTTGGCAATTAATATCAAAAAGTTTTTTTTAAAAAAACTAGGTGAAAAATAAAGGGTGCATATTTCTTGGAATTTCTTTCAAGTTCACACATTAATAGTCAAGTATTATTGAATTGCATATTGAAGTATCACTAACTGATACTTGAAGTCATTTTAAAGGATTTTTCATATTTTATCTATAGCTACAGGCATTTGATTTTATTACGCATCAGTTTCGGAACAACGAGCAGCGTCCGGATATTTTGACGAAATGTACATCGGGAGACAGTTGCAATCGTATTTTAAGCGAGACGAGATCAAAAATCATTACTTAACATTTTGTTCATTAAAATGCCTTTTCACCATTTATCGATATTAAAGGTTGGCTAAATGTAAATGACATTTCGATACACATTAACAACAGATTTAAAGTAATTTAAGATGGCAAATATTCAGTACATGCTGTCAATATCAGTCTTCACTGTAAGTTGCAATTTAGAATACAATGGAAAGATTCAAAACCTCAAACTATCTACCAGAAAATATTAAAGTTTGATATATTTAGATTTACAAAACATGCATTCCATTTTGCCGCAACAATCGACGGTCCAGTTGATTTCGAGTAGTGAATTCGTTTCTGTAAGTGTTTTAATCAGTCATTCTCAAAAGAGCTGATGTGATAACCAACATTTAATACTCCAAATAGTTTCTTTAAATATAAGGGACCAAATAATTTTAAAAATCGATGCGAAAAATCCTTTAAAAAAGGTCAGCCAAGCTGAAACTTGATTTTTTTACGTATTGTAACAATTTATTTAAAAACGGTCTGCAAATATTACCTAGTTCATATTTGATAGTTCGAATTTTTCCTCGGAGTAAAATTGTAATGAGTTACTTTAAATCTCATTGACAATGGAGCAAAATGCGACAAATTTTAGATTGCAAGACTCAACTCGGTTAGAATAACAATAACCTTAGAAATCCAAGAAATGTTTGGGACTCCGTAATTATATTGACTAAGTGAAACTTAAAACTAACCTTATTGTACAATGGGCAGCCGTTAGTACATACTGTTCTTTGATAAGAGCTCCTCCACAAAATATTTTATCGGAAGACTTTGCAATTAGTGAAGCCTAGAAAATTATGAATTGAAAACAATGGTTCAAATTTAAAACAAAGAATTAAATAATTCTATTTAACCTTCTATTAGTCGCAATCCTTTTCCTACTTGAATAACTAATGTACTCAACGGGTATAAGATTTTACAATATTGTCAAAACCAAACAACATTTTCCCAAAATAACTTATTGAAACTGTAAAATAGTTCTACAAGAAAATTCAGATGAATTAAAAATAGCTAATCGATGCAGGTTGCATGCACATCTTTGATATTGCGACTAATGGAGGGTTAAAATTTCCGTTACAAGCATTGGTACTATAGAAAAATATCAATCGATTTCAAGTTCCAGCTATCTAGAGATTCGTAATCGAAGACTAATACATTCAATTGCATACACTATAAATTAAAAGATTTCAATGAAAAATGGACATCAGGCAATTCATTTATATTTTAGTTATAAAAAGTCAAAAGTCGTCAATTTATTCCATTTGGTCTTGGGTAATTTTGATTACCCTAGACCAAATACCTCGTCTAACCGATGATTTTTAAAATAATGCAGTTAATGCTTTACTTTCTCAAACAGAAACTCGAGCAGTTTTAGAGATTAATAAAACCTTGAAAGTTGTGTATTGAAGGAACTTTAAAAATTGTTCATTTACTAATCAATTCTATTCTTCAAAAGTCGATTCTTAACATCAACTTTATACAAGATTTAATTTTTATCGCTTTAGGTACAGTTTCATTTAATTACTTGCTGTATTGGCCACTATTTCCCTTTTATTAAAGAAATCTTTACGTTAATTAGAAAATAATTAACACTTAAAATACAGATTTAGATTTAGGTTAACTCATTTTGTTCAATCTTTCTTCAACTAACATCTATAGATGGCAAGAAAATCTAAAAAATTCTGAAGTTACCATTACCTTCAATTCGTTAAAATTCTAGCGAAACATTGCTTTATTAACTGCAATATTTCGTGTTAACAAAGTTATTTAAAACTGAACTTGAGCATTTATACTTTGTAACTAAATATTTATCAATATATTGGTCAAAAATAAGGATATTAATGCTATAATTGGAGACTTATTTGAAACAATGAGAATTTCTTTGTTAGAGATTTCAGTTTCAAGAACATTTCGAAATTTACAATACTGATATTTATAATTCATGTGGCAGAGGTGGTATCCAAATATTAATTTGACTTACCATCCAAGGCCATGGATCTCGATTTGTGACCATCAACGGTAATCTTCCACACTCTGTAACGAAATTTTTTTTAAATAAGATATCCTCTTACGAGACCTGCAATATTAAAACAGTTAATCATACTTACCTTTTAAAATTTGAGAAGATTCTTTCTCGCTTAGCATTCCTTTATTTGGTTTCAACTCCTCCCAATCGACTCTTACTGTTTCAACTGGGAATTCAGGACAGCATACGCCAATAAAAACTTCATCGACAAGACATACATTCCTGAGCAATTCGTCAATATTGCTTATCATGCTCGAAACTGAACACTGCTGTATCGGCATACAATTACCAGTTTCGTTTTTTGGAGTAACGCAGCTTTTAAATTTAAAATTTTCTTTTTCTTTAACATTCGTTAATGCAGAAAATACGTTTGAATTAACAGGAAGACTTCTAGTGAAACGAGATTTATCGAAATCCATTGCACTTCCTTGATCTCCATTTTCATCCATATCTGGCTCATTAAAACCATGTGTTTCACCAAAAGTAATGCCTTCCTGTTGTAAATTTTCATTGCTATCAATACCTTCTTTGAAAGTCAAAGCCTGAATAACAGGCATATTAAAATTCTCATCCTTACTTGAAACGGATTCTTTTATGTGTTGAGGCAAGTTTATGGTGAGCACTTCATCTTCATTTATTCTCCCGTTTCCATATACAGGACGTCGGACTAATGCTTCAATTACAACGGGCGTTTCAATTTCTTCTACTTGAATCCTAGGCTTTTCTCTTCTGACCAACGCTTCGACAACAACAGGAGCTTCATGTTCAGGCTCTTTTGATTTGTAGAAAGAGTCAAAGCCGACTGAGTAATTGGTTACATCAATGGCAGTCCCTTCCTTCAATGGCTTCTCCTTAACAAGCTTATACACATAGGAAGCTTCTGGTTCTACAGTGAGGGGCTTATCCTTTTTTAAATACTCCCCAACGGCAGGCAGTTCTCTTTCAGTAGTAGAAGTAAACGGTACCTCTTTAATGGGCTCATGCATATTGTAGGAAGTGGATGGTTCAATCTTAACAGGTTTATCTTTCTTGCTCAAAGAATCCACAATGACTGGTAGTTCACTCTCAATCGAAGAGGTAAATGGAACTTCTTGAATAGGGTCATACGCATTGTACGATATTGATGGTTTAACCTTCACGGGTTTATCTTTCTTTCTCAGCGAATCCACAATGATTGGTAGTTCACTCTCAATCAAAGAGGTAAATGGCACTTCTTTAATAGGGGCATACGCGTTGTACGATATTGATGGTTTAACCTTCATGGGTTTATCGTTCTTGCTCAGAGAATCCACAATGACTGGTAGTTCACTCTCAATCGAAGAGGTAAATAACACTTCTTGAATAGGGTCATACGCATTGTACGCTATTGATGGTTTAACCTTCATGGGTTTATCTTTCTTGCTCAGAGAATCCACAATGACTGGTAGTTCACTCTCAATCGAAGAGGTAAAT
>JAOUZG010033074.1:6378838-6388992 GCA_026289955.1 Argiope argentata
CTTCTCTTTAATAGGCTTCTCTTTAATAGGCTTCTCTTTAATAGGCTCATACATATAGTAGGATGTAGATGATTCAACCAAGACTGCTTTATCTTTTTTGCTCGTAGAATCCAAAACGACTGAAAGCTCAGGTGCAAATGGATCGCCCTCTACAGGATCGTAAGATATGGATGACTTCGGTTTTTTATTAGATAGATCCGAATTTGACAATTTATCCTTATATTCATTAACATCTGGTAGTTTTATTGTTGAATCCTTCGCAATTGTATTTCCATCATGTTTGTAATTAATCGGGTTTTCTTTGATGGTCAAAAACTCATTAATGGCTGGAGCTTCGGCATTTTCATGACCCGTATGATCTCTCTTGACAAGAGCTTCAAACACAATAGGATGGTCATATTCTGTACCATGTTTATCTATAAACTCTCTCCTGACTAGGGCTTCAACAACATTTGGAGCCTCCACATGGGATTCCAAATGCCTTCCATCCAAGTATTGAGCTACAGGAACATGATTTTGGTCAATGAAATGCCAAGTGTGTTCCGCTTTCATCTTATGGTGCTCATTTATATTGGAATATGGGTCTTGTATTGGTTGAGGAACCATCGGTTGGTGATAATAAGCAGACCAGTCATGTCCATCCGCTTGAATATATCCTGGCACATAATCTTGGTAATTCGGAAGATTTTCTGGAGAATACCTTGCTGGCAGTTGTACGATGCCTTCTTCAATTGGAATATAGTGATAACTGGCTGCAAAGAAACAAGTTAATTTACTGGAACTACAAAATAATGTCATATCTTTATCAATCTATATTACAAGACAATTAAATATCCATACCTTCGTAATCTCTTTTGTATCTACTAGGGAACGCTTTCCCCTGAACTCCAGTCAAAACATACAGCACGATTAAGAATCTCAGCATTTTTAACTAAAAAATAAAATTGAAATCAAATTCCATCGAAAGAGTACGTGGTACTATATTATGTGACAGTTTAAATACTACATTTAGAAAAGAAATACTGATTACATTTTATAGCTAACATTAAATTATTCAACTTGGATAACTTTAAATGATAAGCATTTAAGATTCACTTTAAAAAGCAACAAATTCAAAACCTCTAAGAAACTTAAAAACATAAGAGAGAAATTATTTCGTATTTCAAAACATTTTACTTTTATACGCAATGAAAATTGCTCTGTTTTACAGACTAGCATCTCAGTTAGTTCATCCTCACCTTCCAAACTACGTGGACATAAAAGAAAAAAAGTGGGTTTCATGACCGGAATTTAAACGTTAAAATTTCCGACTCATGCGCCTCTGTGACGTATGTATTGGCGCAGTATGGCCAAATATGGCTCTTGCGCCAAAAAAACAACAACCCGAGCTTGACGTATGCATGCAAATATTTAGAATTTTTCTTTATAAAAAAATTCTTAAAACATATTTTTGCATTAAAAATAGGGAGTTTAATTTTGCGCTCATAAGACAATAATTTAATTATATCATTGTGCTCCTATAAAATATCATATGTTCTAGTTTAACATATTGAATAACAACGGCACATTATTTCAAAATTTGCATATTGTTTAGTTTATGCGCTATAGGCTTCAAAAGAAACTGAAGAGATTATCAGTTTTTCTTCTTTCTGTGATGACATGATTCATTACACATTCTTATAACAGTGCTGCTGTGTGAATAAAATATTTTTAAAACTTAAATAAGGAATGAGAGCGGAGACTTCATCTTAAAAGTAAGTATTTTTTTTCAAGTCTAGTTGTCACATTTTATTGAAAAGTTAATTAATTTTAAGCTTCAATTTTATTTCAGTAGTTTATGGGAAAAATGTTTTTAAACAACAAATATTCCTTTAGTGAAGATACTTATTTTTAAAAGTTCATTCATTGTACAATATCAAAAAATCATAAGGCGGAAGGTATTTTAGTTAGCTTAGCAATGTGTATACCTTTATTTTGGTAATTTAACCACTAAGTGCGCTGAAGCTTAAATCTGATAAATTTGTTTATATATATAACTAAAGAGCAAAAATAATAAAAGGATTTCGTTTACTAGGGGCGAAACCCTACTTTTATTTAATATTTCAATCAAAAATGTTCATAATCTTTTCCGTGACCCTATACCATTTGACATATCCTGCTATTTAGAAACTCGGCTCAATGACTTATACTAAATTTTTTGAAGAAAAACTATCTTGATTAATAAAATATACAAGAATATTTTAAATTCCTCAATTTGTCGTTGGCTTTAAATCTTAATTTTTTTCTTCGATATGCACTACATTTGTGCAAATTGGAATATACATAATTTCGCATAATTTGAGTGATATTTGTTTCTAAAAATTTAATTATTCTAAATTTAACTCGATATTTGAGAACAGCGCTTTTAAAAGTTGGCATGACCTCTGTAACACTTTGCGAAGTTGTGCGAAAAGTAAAGGCTTATTGCAAAAAGGACAAATTACCGTTGCAGGTAAGGATTCGCGCGGGATTTTTGTACTAGTTAAAAATCTTCATTACTGATTTAAGTTCTCTAGTACACGAAATTTCGACAAAATTCCATTCCAAATTAATCATTAATAGATCTTAAAAATGTACTTGGTCATGAGAAAAGGCTAACGAGCATTGGTTACTCTAATTGCAAGTTTAAAAGTCTTTAAAAATTTAGTCATTCTTAGCCAATTTTTGGTCTTTTGATTTTACGCATGTTAAGGTGAATCTAGTTTGCATATCCAGCCGATTACTAAAACATGTCTGAATTGTAATGCTATATTCATGTTGCTTTCAGATATCTATATCATTGGACTTCTAAATATTTAGTGTTGCAACAGATGTGAATTGCGCAAAAATACCATAAATTTGGAAGCTTTTTGTTAAAGGGGAATATCAAGTAAAAATCCGTGGATTTTACTAATTGTATTGTATCATTTAAAATAGAAAGTGTGTAATTAGTTTCAAAATTTCGAGGAAAATTTAGTTTAGTTCACTTTCTGACGGGGGAATTTTATGAATTCACTTTTTAAGAATAGATATAAATCGGTTTTCTGCCTGAACTCCTTATTCTTTGTGTTCGTGTTATTCGGGCATTGAGTTGTTACTTGCAAGCGGACATTAAATCTATGTAAAACATATAATTTGTTACAGAAATTATTTGCATTTAAGGGGTGAAATTATTTGCGCAGAATGAAATCTTGTTTTAATATTTTTTATTGGAACAAAGCCAAAGCTAAAATTCACTAAATATTGAAACTTGTGTAAAGTTTATGCGATTTTCTTTTTTCATTTGTGGCCTCTGGAAATACCAGGATCGATGCTCTCTAAAATTTACAATTAAATATTTATATACCTTGGTCTAATTGCCCGATCAGCAAAATATTTTCAAGCTTCATATTTCAATAATCCCATATCTCGTATAACAAAGCTTTACGATATTTAGTTCATTGTATTATGTATATTTTGTTCATTGTATCTAAATGCTGTCAGCAGTTACAAGATTCAAAATATAATTTGAAATGGAAGGGACGAAACTACAATAAATATAAAAATTTACGATTCATCATAAAATTCAGTCTCATAGTCAGATTTAAATGCGATAAATTTATTTCAATTAACAAATGCACTTTTGAAAGCAATCATGAGGTCTAAATGTCTTTCTATCCTATAAATCATTCAACAAAATATTCTGACAATCTAGTGTTTCAATCTTGTGTTATCAAGCCCGAACAACTCAAAGCTTTGTCTAAAATGACATTCAATGAGTCTTGGTGAAATTCCAAGTGCTGATTGGTTGTTTTCGAGACGTTAGATGGAGAGGTTTAAAATCGCGAAAAAATCCCGAACAGAGTATCTTATTAAGCATGACTCGCAGAATAGAGGATCTGTACAAAATTTTAAATATATTGATGTATTATGGATTTGATTCAAACTGCATAAAATATGAATATTTCATTTGGTTCATTTATTAACTGACGAATATATTAAAAACAGTTTTAAAATTAACTGTAAGGCTCTGACTAGTGAATATCCTGTATTAAATTATGTATGCCTTAAATAAAACGGAATTAATATTGTGATTATTTTAAAACATTACAGAAAACTTTATGGCAATTATTTTTAGAGGAACATTACTTTCCTAAGTTTAGTTTCTACTAAGAACTTTATCTTTCCCTTTTGAGATTTTGTCAACGTGCTGATAAAAACCAATTCTTCAAACGTAGTCGTAACGTTCCCGTACAGGTTAAATCTTATCTTCCTTTTTGTACGTAACTGCGAGAAAATATTTAAACTGAATTAAAAATATAATTACAGGTTAAAACATTGGTTCTAATGAAAGGATTATTTTTGAACTTTAGGATGTAAAACTCAGTTTTGTGCCGTTATCTTTTCGGAAACAAAAGCAGAAAAACGCAAATTTCGCTGAATTAAGTAAAATTCTAATAAAAAATTTCAAAATATTTGAGTGCATATTCTCGATATTCAATGTATGTAGGTGCCGTCAATGTATGTCCGTTGGGTAGTTGGGGTCAAACGGTCTGGCTGGTACCTTTGTCTACAATAATGACGTAAACATACATTTATAATTAGAGTGTAAAAATATTCAAAATACAAGATCATTCAGAAATTCTCCAATTTCAATGCACATAAATTGTTTTGTATTTTATTGTACCCTGAACTTTAGGGCAAGAACACAAACAACGATTGAAACTTCTGAAATTTATCCAGCTCTTAAAAGGGGTTCAAATGATCTTTCGGGGGGAATATTAACTGGATTTTAAGTAGAAAAATACTTTTTCACCTTTTTAAATGAATCCAAGTGTCACTTGAGCGTTATGAAGCATTTATTATCCTGCTTAAGGGATTCAATCTTTTATAGATTTTCTAGATGAGGTTTGGCTTTTGAAATCTAATTTTATCACGTGTAAGCAAGTCCTTATATAATTTAGTTGTGCTGTGAATATAGCTTTATTTGCTGATAAACTGAGGTATTGACTTTATCAGAAGTTAGCATACCGTCAAGGCATAGTAAATTTAAACTATCATTTTAATTAGTATGCCACAATTAAGTTAACTTGTTCAATTGTAATGCATAACTGCAAATAAATTGAAACAGATTTTTTGTGGAAATAGAATTGATTTTTAATTCCAATTGAATATTTAAATCAATCGATAGTTGCGATTTTTCTACTTAAAATCGAGTTTATACTCATGCTTAATTTGTACTTTTTAAGGACTTTGTTCCAACCGTGACATTGAAAAATAAAGTATGAATTAACCGCTTTTCTTTTACTATATTCAATTCCTACAATTAATTCACACTCCCCCTATATGCATCTTGCTCAAATTTTCAATTGTTAATAAAATACTTCTTATTCGTCCAAACTTATAGTTAATATTCGTTAAAACGCTTAACTTGTACTTTTTATTCGTTAAAAACTTGTAGTGGATGATACTTTGAGTTTTTTAAATATCAATTCATTCATTAACTAAATTTATTTTTAGTACATTAAATAGTTTTAGCAGTTTGTAAGGAAAATTGAAATCAACAGTCAGTAGCTCAATCAGTAAAATGCAAGGATTTCAGTATTTTTCACGTGAAGGTGAAGAATGCGATTTCAATTCTTGCGAAAAATTTTGATAAATTTATAATGTAATTATTTAGTAAAAATTAATTAAAATGTCTTCGTTGCCCTAAGTAGGAATGGATTTAATTTTTTTATATTTGTTTTTTATTGACAGGACTTAACTTTTATCGATTTGAGTTGAACTTATTTTGGCCATGATTAATTGAATTTAGATCATGATCTTAAAAACTCGAGACGTTCATTTATAAAACCCTGCAATTAGGGGTTATAGGTTATTTTATTTAAATTTATTAGAGTATATGTAAAAATGATTTACCATTGCATAGGAATAGGAATTTACCATTGCATTCTTACAAAACGCAATAAAACAGCCTAATTCGCACCCAGGGTAGGAAATTGCCAGTTTCAGGGTAACCTATTGAATGTTTCTAACAATAGGGAAATTCATTTCTTGTTTATGATCTGCATTAATTCCACTTCCAGATATGAAACGTGTGAATATGGATGCAAGGCAAACGGCCGTATTTATCTTGGTGATTTTATTTCAATTAACAAAGGTAGCATCCGGAGCTTCTCTAGGTAAGTTGAAATATTCGATTCCATTTTATTCGAGACGTTTTTTAATAGCAATTTGGTTCCATATGTCGATATTACAATATAGTGTATCTTAATATTACAATATAGTGTATTTCTTACACATTTTGAGAACTAATGAAGCTAGAAACAAACTCATTTCATAAAAATAATTTCTCGTTAATCACTAGGATTCCTCTCGAATTATTTCATGACATTACACCTTAGTATTAGTTGCACCTTTTTTTAATTCAAGGTAATAAACATTAATCCCTTATGAAATCCTGACTAGTTATTAAATGCATTAGGAATATTTCATAAATGAGTTCAAAGTTTGTAACCTTAGCGAGAATGTACAGTACTTCTCGGTTTCAGTGAAGATTTAGCACTTGCTACAAATTTAGAGCTTGTCACTCAAACACCTTTGATGTTAAACCTTTATGAAAAACTGAAAATAGGCTAATGATACGATTGCACCCAGGCCATTTACCCAATTGGATATAACTAAATTATATGCATTTAATTTTACAAAAAAAATGAGTATCATTTTTTCTTTAAGCACGTTTTCAAGAAAACATAAATTGGTATTTTAATTTGACTTTCATATTTAACAAAGGACTTGATACATACCCTAGTACGATTTTCAGATCATTCCGAAGAAAAGTCCAAATAATTCTCAATCTAATATTACTTGCAAGATTCAATCGCAAAATCTCGTTATGATCTTAAATTTGGTAATTCAAAATAATAGGTTCATGTAGATCCACCTCTTTTTATATAAGGTATAGACACTTTTTTGTTATCCTTTCTCTCAGATTTGATATAATTTCGGATTGAATTTAAAGATGCAATGCTTTTTCCCATAGGAACTCTTAAATTCTAGTTTAACATCGAACAGTTTTCCAATAGTTTCCACATGTTAATTTGGGTATTACAATTAATATAGGTATAATTACTTTTTAATATCAAACTGCTGTGGGAAGTAACACTTAAAATGCTATTTATTCTGAAACCCTCTTTGAAGAGTTCTTTTCATTTGTTTCAGAATAATACAAATGAAATAAAATTGTACTTAGTTTTAGCTCTTTGAAGAGCTTAAATGCTTGTATCATCTGAAATATAAAGGAACAATGTTAAAACGGCTGAGACTATTAAGCAATAAAATTATTTTGATAATCCAAGCGAAACTTCTTGAAATTGTGTAAGAATTTTAAAGTTTCGAATCATTAATAACAATAACGGTACTCAAATTCAGGAATAAAGTGAAATCTTAAAGTGAAAGTATCCGTATTTTAAGGCCTCTATACCTTTACTAAATGGAAATTTTATAACCGTAGAGATCAGATATTTTATTTGTAGCTAAATTCGTGAAATGTGTAATATCAAGGATTTTTGAATTGAAATGTTTTAATAGGCAATTTTGATATTCTTTAGCCTCGTCTAGTAATCAAAATTAACTTTTCAGATGCCAATTACATCACACTTCAATCATTTGCTTCTATCAAGTTTTCTAGTAATATTTGTAACAATCAATAAACCTTTACATAGTTTTTGAAAACTTTTGATTCTTCAGGATGTGTCGCATCTTTTTGTTGTTGTTGTTGGATACTGAAATAGATTCTACTGAACAATGTGGTTTTATAAACTGAAGGCCACAAATGCGTCCAAAGTAAGTTGATACTGAAAAATAAAACCAGATGCAAGGTTAACAAGAGTCATTGCTATACTGCTTTGTAGTCGAACTCTTGTTTTTAAACTGCGAGCTACCCATTCTTTGCCATTATGATACGTCTGTTTATAAACTCAGCCCAGAGGAACTTTAAACTGGCAAAATTATTGAAACAAAATACTGTATTTAAATTCAAAATATTAGTTAATTTTTTACTCGCTCATTCTCGGTTTAGAAACTGATATAACCTTGTATCTTAAATGGCATAATTTCTGTAAGAGTATCAAAGCATCAAGAGAATTGAAATCTCGCCATGATTGCTGGGCATTTAGTTAGCACATTCATCGGATAAAGAGGTGCTACTTTCTGATGTATCACAAGAACTGAAAGGTTGAGAACCACAAGATTAGCATATTTAAATAGTCCTGCACTGTACCTATGAATAAAACGCTATTTGCAGGTACAGAACGCAAACGTTTCTCACTCAAACCTTGCTGCATGACCCATAATATACTTGGAAATATATTCCTAAAACGAATATTTCTTTTAATTTATTTGTTTCAGATTTGTACAGAATTTTGTAATCAATTTCCTTTTACTGAACTGCATGAGTTTTGAAGTTGAATCCATGTTCGTGGTAACAAAATACATTAAAATTTTCAAAATTACGAGCGACTTCACTTTGGAGTTAACTTTGAGAAAGATCGCGACTAAACAATACAAAATGTTTGGAACCTTTAGTGTAATAAAAGGGCTTAATTTGGGTAATCTTAAAAGAAGTTCGTTAGAAGTCGGAGGAAACTCGTTTAAAAGCAAGTTTAAATTAAATAGGCTTGTATAAGTGTAAATTTGAGTACTTATTGTAGCAATACAGCTTTAAAAAAAATCCGAAACCTTAATTCTTCTAAAGTTTAACTATGTTGTTCAGAGGACTCGATTCTAATTCTTTTAACCTTCATTGCTCTATGTACCACATCACTCTAATCTGGTATGCAAGAAATGGTTGATTTAGTCTTAACTTTGTGGTTGGAACTTCAGATAGCAGATAATTAAACTTTTCAATGAACATTGTGTTTCAACAGTATTATTAATTTTCATTTTTTGAAAGATTAACTATGATCTCCAATAACTGCAAGAATTTAAAGTTTCTTGATGGTGAATAAAACTTCCTTTATTGCTGTGGGATTGAGAGGACCGAGAATTTTTAACATTCTTTTAAAAATTTTATGCGAAATCAATAACATTGCCTAGAGCTTTAAGTATTTTCAGAAAATTAAATCAGACAGATGGGGAAATTATTATTTAAGAAACAGAAAACAGACCCTATATTTCAACGAGAATGGGATACTTTGGATCTCCTAAAATAACAAAATTGCATAATTTCAAGTTCGAAAGAAATCTAGCAGCAAATGAAAATCCTCCCTTAAAAGGTAATACTAAAGGAATCTTTAGGAAAGGAATGTATTCTAATATGTTTATCCATAGGTCTAATAGCTGTAAATGTGTTATTTTAATTGCAATAATGTACAATTTTTGCTGTTTGATTTAAAATTATTTAAAATCAGTTTGCAAGTAATTTACCGTGTATTACGACTTTCCTATATATCGAATTTAAATTTTACATTTAAAAAGTTTAAGGTTTTCAAGTAGAGCTCAAAGAATTGTTAAATCTGATACAAGGCTATTAGCGAACATATAATTATATAAATTTGAAATTCTTGATCATGCATTGAAATTGAAATACAGTTGGTGTAATAGTTTTTTTTTTTATTTTAAGGAAATTTAAAAGTGTTGAATGAAACTCTTGATGACGATGAAGAGGAACGTAGAACAGTCCTTCAAAATATCCAAAAAAATTATGCAAATGAATTCGGAAACTATGAAATGGCTGACATCGAAAATTTTTTAAACAGTTTTATGGTTCCTCAGAAAAAAGAAAGGAAGCCGATTTATGCATCTAAAACATTTTTTGGGTCTGACCAATTTTTTGGTGTTCATGAAAGATCCAAGGACAACTCGCAATATCAGCCTTGGAACCCATTTCGAGCAAATCAAGTCATAGAATCACAACCTTCATATTTTGATGTTCCTGATGACTTATTCCAACAACATATATATAGTGAAAATGATCACGAAACATCTTATTACCAGACGGGTTATGAAAAAGTTCCTGATCCTCCTCGCGGACTTGAAGACCTCTCGGAAGATAGTGCTCCTTTCACAAAAATGGTAAGCTCTGCAGGTTTATCACGCGAGGTTTATCACTTGGCAGATGATGGTGTTGCAACCTCCCACCTGGCGGATGGTATCGA
>JAOUZG010033074.1:6389002-6410343 GCA_026289955.1 Argiope argentata
GTGGATGATCGTTCCCATACGGTGGACGATGGTGTCGAAGGTTTGGTAGATGCTGGCGCTTCTAGTCCAGAAGACATGGATTTGAAAGATTTTCAACCGGAAGAAGTAAAAACCGCGATTAGATTTGCGGAATCCGCTCTGGAAAGTGAGGGTAGCGAGTTTCAAGAATTCGATAATTTATCCGAAAATCAGGAGAATTTATCTTTTCAATCGGTGAATTATGACGACAAAATATCTTCACCTAAAAGTCTGGAAGATCTCACTTTAAGAGAGAATCGAGACTCCGAGTTGGATAAAGTAAATGCCTCAAAAGTATTGCAGGATATACTGAACTTTAACACGTCAAACACAGTTAATCTTCTTGAGAATCCTAGAAATGAAGACCACATTTTACATATGGAAAAGCAGAGCATAAATGAATCACATTTAGAAAAAACTATCAGTGAGAATTTGGAGAAAATACAAAGCGATGACATTTCTGATTTAAAGGAATTTGTTGACAAACAAAATTTCGATGAAGTGTCGGTCGCATTGGAAGACCCGGATCTCCTCCAGCTTCATATAGATGAATTTCAAAGTAGTGGTGATATGGATGATAGTTTTGACGTAGGCTTAACAGACACTAGACTTGAAAGTAAATCTGGACGTATAATAGATTTTTTTCCCAGAGTGAATAACACAGCTGAATGCATTACTCCTAAAGGAGAACCAGGACGATGCCGCAGTGTGACTCAGTGTCCTTTGAGTGTCCTTGAGAGCAACTTTAATTTATTTTTGCAATATGTATGCTTATCGAGAGGCGTTTTAATAGGAATTTGCTGCCCAGATAACCCCGTGATTGAAATTTCAGATCCGACAGAAAATTCGACTGCGACTAACTTGACGGAATTGAAGCAACCTGACGATGGTAAATTTCTATTCATATTGCTTCCATGCCATTTCATTCAATTTTCTTAGTCTTTTTAAACATTTATTTTATCTTTGTAGGATGTGGTCTCGCTACTAATACCAGGATAGTTGGAGGGAAAGTATCTCTGCCTCATGAATGGACATGGATGGTAATGTTAGATTTTGAAAGATTTCAATCGATTCATGCACAGAAAAGCGAAAATGTATTTTTATTTTGAAGCATGAATGAAAATGGTATATTATAGTATACTTTGATAAGCTCAGTTTTTCAAGTTTCGTAATGTACACTCGCTCAAAAAAGTACTGGAACACTTGGCATGAATGACTGCAAAGCTATTTATAAAATTATTCATTGTCTTAAAATAAAAACCAAATGAATAAATTTTAAATTTTAGTCTACAATTTTTTAAAATTATTTTATTAGCATTTTAAATCTTATCTATCTTTTTTAAATATAATTCAGAGATAAATAGGAATCAAAAGTATAGAGATACTTTTGAAATGAGAAATCCAGCAAACATATAGCACATCAATAGAATTGAATTTACTCCCACTTTTTCCGACTAATTTTAAACTAAATATTTCACAATACCATTTATTATAGAAAAAGTAGAGAACATATATGCATCTGTTGGTATGCAAAATCTTGTAATAAGTCGTTGGAAAAATGGAAAAATCGGTTCCTCTTTGACTAGTATATACTCCTTAGTTTAAATTATTAACTCAGGAGATTGAGTTTCTTCTGGAATTTTTAAAAAAAAGTTAATAGCCCTAGATGAGAGAAATTTGCCAATCCTGTGTAATGGGGATTTTAGCTTGCGCTTGCATTAATTGAAGTCAAGAATTAAGACCATCATTTAAAAATATCAAAGATGGGTACTTCGGCCATTTTCCGCTAGCGCCCGGCAAAAGGAAAAGAAATTTGGGCGGAATTCTCCATTATTTGGCGATTTTTCGCTGGCACCCAGTTAGAGGAAAAGTACCCCAAAGGAATCGATTTTCTATCCGACTTTCTGCCTTTTTAAAGTACTAATCGTTTCATTAAATATTTAAAAGCTGCTTTTAAATTCTATAAATTGAAAATACTCTTTAGTTTGTAGCTTTAAATGAGTTTCAACCTACTCGATACCCAGTACTTAATACGAATGTTTGCTTAAATACTCGAATCTGTTTTAGGTTGCTTTGCTGCGAAGAAATAGATTTTTCTGTGGTGGAGTGATCATCAATGATTGGTACATTCTCACAGCCGCTCATTGCGTGATGGGGTATTCATTTTACACTCTATCAAATCGATTTTTTTTGTGATTCTATTTTATCAGTGTCCTCGTTTATTTCAATGATATTATTTGTCTCTTCCTCTTAGAATTAAAGTGAAAGATCTCAAAGTTAGACTAGGGGAGTACAACTTTAATGAGAAAAATGAGCACCAGGAAGATATACCAGTGGCCGAAATAAAACGACATGCCCTTTTTGTGACTTTAACCTTTCAGCATGATATTGCTTTATTGAAATTGAAAAGGAGAATCGAATATACAAAGTTTATTGGCAGTATATGCTTACCTAACGCAAAAAGTGGAAATTACAGCAATGCGAATGCCACAGTTGTTGGTTGGGGTACTGTAGCATTTGGTAAGCTATTTCGTTTTTTACATTTTTACCCATCTCTTGAGAAGGAACAAAGGCTTTTCAAGTTTTTCCTTCAAACCTTTTATATGAATTATTTTGCACGTTATAAGAAGAGGACACAATGCCAATGAAACTTTAATTCTAATTTCTCTTAGAATATCTAGTAAAGTAAGATTTCGGATGAATATTTTATCAAATCTTTCACTGAAAATAGTTAAATCATAAATTTCAAAAAACGATAAAAAAATTCATGGAAAGACTATGAATTTTCTATAGAAAATGCAACTGATATGATAAATGCTTTCAGAACTTAAGAGAAATAGTTAGAGCTTCAAATCTGTGTAATGGCAAATCAGCAAACTTGTCTATTTCATTTTCTAAATTAATAGCTTTCTGCGACTGCTTTGTGCTGAATCAGAAATTGTTGATATGCAGTAGTAATGAGTGCTATTTTCTTTCGATCTAAGAAATTCGATTACATAAACTTTGATCTAGTGTTCAAGTCCAACTTATTAAGATCATTCTTGAAAAAAGAGTTTTTATTGTTTTTCATCCAAGAAATATTTTCTACTTTTGAATGCTTAAAAACCTATATTATAGTTTGGTGTGCAATGGTGATTTTATCTAATTTTATATACCTGGTCGATTGATTTTAATCTTTCTGGAATTTAAGTCGTTTTCGAAGCTATTCTTGAACCCTTAAATTCCTATTATGCCCAATACTATATTTAAATATGCTTTTAAATGAATCACAAAAAATAGATTTGAAATTCGCTTTTTCTGCTTAACTAGTTTAATTTCCGGCTTCGTTTTAAAATCGAATTCTATTATGATGAAAATGTCATTTTATCTTAAATATGCTTTAAGTTAAAACTTTTGCAAGAGCATGGTTTAATTTAATATCTCAATACACTATAATGTAGTATGAATTTTTCTATGAAGTATTACTCTTAAATTGCGAACTTCATATCCTTTTAAAACTTCTGAGACTTGATATAAGGGTAGGCAACTCTTTTCAAGTCCTGGCAACGTATAGATATTACCTAGTCCTATGGCAAGCATCAAGGCTGGAAGTGACCCGAGTTGCAGATTTCTTTTTGTTGGGCTATGTGGTGAGCGATGCCATTTTGGTCGCGGATTCCTTCTTGTACTTGCATGACCTCTTAATATCGGATATTTCTATTGATACAAAATTCTTCATTACGCGAAACCAATACTTTTGTTTTCCCAAATTATAGTTCATAATTCTTGCCAACAGCTGAAGGGAGAAATATGCAAATTGAGCACTGGTCTAAAAGCTCCTTTCATTCCTTTCTCCAGATTCCATTTTTAAAATAAAATTGGCTTCCACAATATTTGATTTTAATCGCATGTATATCTTTAAATACCAACCATTTCTAGTTTCTTTGCAGATGTTTTTCAATTTTACTCTGAACAAAATTAAAACTATCTAAATCTTAAGCCTCAATACAGTTTATCATTCTGGCACAAGATCCTTCTGAAGAATGAAAACATCGCACTTATCCAGAGTACTAGTAAAAATATACACTTCAAATGCTTCCAATATTTAAGGTTCTACTTTCGCAGCAAATTCACCGAACCTAAATAGCAGAAATCGTATTTCGAGCACTGAAATATCAAACAATTCAAACTTAAATTGCAAAATTCCCCCCAAAGTGAAAAAGGGCTATCTGATCTCAAAAACCCGCAAAAGATGAACAGTTTATTACTTCAACAAAACGAATTAAATACACTTTCAACGGAATGCTCTTGAAGCATTTTCTTAAAATCTACAAGATTCTGACGATATTGACCAGTGACACTGAAAATTTTTTTTGCTTATGATCTGAGCTGAGGTTACAAATGATGAATTTTTAATTAAAAGTTTAAAGGGGGAAACGTCGAAATCGTAAAATAAGTTTTATTTTGTTATGGAACTGCTGGGGTTTCCGTCATACAATTGATCAAACAAAAGCTTAACCCTTTGCACTCGATGATGCCTCTTGGGCACCATTCAAGACAGTGCATCATTTTGAAGTTTTATTTATTAAGTTTGATTATTGAAAATACCTACAGAATGGTAAAAAGACGGAGAAATGAAACTTTAAAAGCTCGCACACGCACAATTAAAGCAATAAACATGCCCATGTATATTGAATAACTATGCATCGAAGTACTTTTCAGAGGGCAAAGGGTTAATAACTGAATAACCAGTTTGAAATGCATTGCCTGCCCCGTGAAAGTCTTGAGCGGTATTACTTAACTGAATTCATTCATACGAGTCTCTATTTTTTTGTGTGTGTACCAACCTCACACCATTGCTATGAGTTTTCTCGAACTAATCGGTTGCAGTATATAGTCTATATTTCCATTTGTGTTTATCCCTCAGTGAATTTGATAAATCGGTTAATTACTATCTTTTATTTTGTGTAGCTCTTAAGCTCATAGCCCGATTTGTGGAAAATGGGTGTTAATGTTTGGAGATGGATTGAATTAACGATTACTCTATCGAATAATGGCGAACATGCCTGTTTTCATAAACAGAAAAATAAATTTCATTCACTATATATTGTTTGCCTTCAATATTTTCTATTCATTTCAGTTTTATGATAGAGAAGGATTTGTTCGATCTCTTTTCTCTTTCCGAAGAGTTCGTCTGAATGGCTTTGTTGCGCAATCCCTTGCGTTCGTTCTGCTGTCCAAAGTTGAGTGATAGGCACTTTTGACCTGGAGTGTCATTATAAAAGGAGTGTAATGAGAATGCGATATGTTGGATCTGATAATTCGCGTTCGAATTGCATCTGTAAATTTATTCAAAACCATGGAACACCAATTTCGTTGATGTTCGACCAAAAAAACATTTATGGAATAAGTTCAGAAAATGCCTTATAGCATTCAATATTAATCTTCCAGTGAACGAAGCATATTATGGGATTAGATGCGATCAAGGGCATTCTTGATAAAATTTGTCTAAAATTAAGTTCCCCCCCTTCAGAGAAATTCGGGTCAATGGTAAAAATACTTGTGGAATCTCCCTGCCTCCCCCTCAAGTTTCAAAAAGGATGGCTGGTATGTTTCAAGCACAGAAAATGTTCAATAACCTTGAGGAATCTTCTGCATCTTCATGCTATCCCAACAACTATTAAGTCTTTCATTCAACCTCAGAACGTAGTTTTGTACATGATTTTATACAATACAGCAGCTTTTATGTATATAATATAGCTCTTGTATATTATAAAAGTATGCCATGCCTTATCTACTATAAAACACTACATGGTATAAATAACATTGGCTGCTCAGGGCCAAAATATTTTCCTACTATTCTTATCAATGTTCAATAGAATCTAGGAACATGCCTTTCCAATTAGCGGAACTATACGTTGCAATTTCTTTCTGGAACTTTCAAAACAACCTGAGAACACTTCCTATTATAAACTATTGTATTCTATAAACTATTTTTAAAAAATGGGGAATTTAGGTTTACCTGTGTCTTGAAGTAAAACGCAGTATTTTATCTTCTCGGTGGTTTAAAAGACATTTGGATGTTGATAATTTTGTTTCATTGGGAAACTTATTGAAACAGCATTCTTTGAATTTTTTTCTCAGCTCAATATAATTTAGTTTAAAATAAACTTTTGTTTAATGAATCTACACGCATTTATTGAAAACTTTATAGACCAAAGATGATTTAAAGAACGTTTAGGGATAACTATTACAACGTAAATTGTCACTTTTAAAATACACAATGTAATTAAGTATTACATTGTGTATTTTAAAAATTGAATCTCTTTCGTACATGCCACCACTTTTAGTAAAATATTTGATATTTTCTTGCTTTCAATGAACAGCCTCCCGAGTAACGACAACTGCAAACAACTAGATTTATTCGCTACAATTTTTCATTTCACTAAGTTGTATATTTCAATAGAAAAAATTTGCATCCACAGAACTGTCATTCAGGGTGTACCAGTGACTGTTGAGAATCTGTACACATTCTTTGGTGTCCTGGTTGTAAAAATTTGGCCTTTGCTCCTCATTTACATGCCAGAAACTAATTGACACTCTGAATTTTGTCATACTGCTAGAAGAGCCGACTGCACCAATATGCTGTGTTTATTTTCCCGTCGTCCGATCCAAGCTAGTTTATGGATGTGTTGTGCGTAGCTGAACACGATTTACGCCTCCTAATCCAAATTACGGGCACCAAGTCCAGTTTTGTTATAGTGCTTTCAGAATATCACCTATCAACATTTTAAGAATCGTGAGCTATTAATATTATGTAGGTGGAAATGCATATCTGGTTTCTTTTAGATTTTAAACAAAATTCCTCGTACTTTACCAGAAAGCTAGGCACGTTTATTTAATGCCTGTCTTTCTGGTATTGTATCAATGGAAATACACTTTAACCGATGGCTTTCAAATGTTGTCTATAACATCTAGGATAATTTTTTCATACTTTACGATTAAAGTAAAGCTTTTCTGCATCCATTTCAAAACTTCTTATTCCAGACCTGGCTTTATTTTGATCTCTCGAAGGATGACCGTTTTAATGATTTCATTCTCGTTTCCCTTGTAAGTTCAAAGTCTTAAATCCTTGAGTTGAGCCTGAACGGACGGCAACGAAGTTGAAAGCTTCATGGATTTGCTTGTCGGACGATTACCCTTCAAAATAAATTCAATACATGAAGAAAAAGGATTTCAATGATTGACCTACTGCTTCTTGAAATTCTCTACAAGCTATGCCCTGCTCTTTAATTATCCGTTTATGCTTCAGATTCAATTCTTAAACGTTATTTCACTTCAGAAGGTTTTCGATGTTTTCTTTTCTTGGATTCATTTCTGTATTGGTAGCAGAAGAAATCGGAACCCTGATGCTGTTGTAAAACCTGCATATGAATTTTATATTTAACCTCCTCAGTATGCGGGTATGCTGACGTGCATTAGAAAAGGTTTTTTTTAAATTTAGAAATCAACAAAATTTAAAGAATTCTTCAGATATTTGAATTGGGCTAAGAATTTCTCAGCATTCACCCATGACGATTTTTCTTGTTACTTCCAGATTAGTCCTTGTTGAGGCATTCCAAACATACCCGACTGTTCAACCCTAAATGTATTGCACCTCAAACATTCGATCCTCCATATGCAATTTACCAGTGTTTTAATTGGATAAAAACGCATGTCAACATTTTTATTTTTACAGTTTGGCAAGATATTCGATTTTTACCATTCGTGCATTCCTAATTTCAAACCATTTCTGGTTTTATTTCTTAAACGTGTTTAAATCTGAAAAAAAAAAGTTTTAAATGGGAAATTAAGTTTATTTTACAGAGGGATCATTACCCAGAATTATACTTGCCTTCTGAAGGTGTCATTTAAAAAAATTGATTCATTTTAACTCCTTATTTCTGGAAAAGTGTTTCACATAAGCTGCATAGGAACATAACCAATTGTGGGAAAACTGCTTCTAAAATTATCAGAAACGAAGAATTTAAAACATTTTAACTTCTGATGCATTCACTTTGTCAGGTTTTTATTTAATAACCTTTTTGAGAAATTTCTGAGAATTGTATATTTGGAAGACGACGGTTATTTAACACTGTGGATTGTTTGTCCTCATGGGGATGGATGCATGGGAGATGTATTTTGATTCCTGGTGTGAATTGTTAGTTGCATTTCACAAACTAGTTTGATTTTTTTTTGTCAAATGGAAAAACTTAATCATCTTTTTAAAGTTTTGCAATAATTTTTGCTGGATTTTGCGTAAAAGCGCTTAAGTCCAAAAATCATTTGGTTCTTTAGGAGAATGAGAAACGAATGAAGGTATTTTTTTCAATATCATTAAGGGCGAGATTCACTTGAACGTCGGAACACGTTTTTCCACACATTCTTAGTTCTGAAAGGCTTGATTTTGTTTAGCATTCGAATTCAAGAAATATGTTCAGCTCAACGATGGGTAAAACTACCAATGGTGATTATTTGAAAATATTAATGCAAGTTCCTACAATTTGAATATTTTTCTATATTCTAAATCTGATTTCTTGTGAGATCCAATTCCCGGTGGTAGCATTCAGGATTATTTACAAAATGCAACTAATTTAAGTATGATCATTCAATGGGCTAATTTGAAACTTTTTGATTTATCACAATCTTAAGAGTTTTCTAAATGATTTTTGATTTTACTTCAAATTTTTCCTTACTTCAATTCCTTTGTTTCATTATTACGTCGGTTCCGAGCTGAATATTTCACAATGGAATTCATGATCTCGTTGGTCACCAGTGATCTCTGGTAATCAACGCATTATTTTTGTCTTATCTTAATAGTCTGTTGGTTTTTATGAAGCCTAGAAAAAACCTCTTTTACATTTAGTTTTTTAAATCACTGAGTTTCTGTACTTGATGTAGCTTTACTGAAGCGTGGCTCTTACCAATAAACACCAATACAAATTAGAAGGAAAAACAAACCACCTCAATAGATTCCAATGTGAAAACGCAAACAACCAAAAAATGTTCGATATACATTTGAAATAATTATCGTAAATGAACAAGTTTCTAAAGCAATGAAGGGCATCGCATAATTCTCAGCCTTGTTTAGCCTTTTGAATCCCAAGGAATGTGCTCGTGTTTTTGTAAGCACTATGCATCCAAACGATTGAAAATATCAGAATTCGGCGAGTTATATATTTGCATAATTTTTAGGGTTGCCTAAGGCAGATGTTACTTTATAGAAAAATGATTTTTTTTCAATATAGAATTGCTATATTCTGGAGTATAGGTTTTGCCTAGTCTCTACAGAGGCAAGACCTTCCAGAATTTTTCAAAATGCCTAAAATGGAAAGAATTAAGTTATAATGGCATTGATTGCAACTCTAAATTAATAGATCTTCTCAAACGATAATTTCTGCTTTAGTTTCGTTTATGTTGCTCGAGTTTAAGAAATGGAAGCATCTTTCAAAATGTATTGGGCTTTCTAAAGAAAATGCTCACATTTCTCTAGTTACTATCAATATTAATATTCCAAAGAATTGGATGTTGAAAACTTTTAAAAATAACTTTTGGCTAGCTTTGTAGGTTGAATCCCAATGTAAAGTTTAAATGTGTCTTGAGGATAACACTATATTTTTGCATTCAATTAACTATAGACATTTGGAATATTCATCTTAAATCTTTATGTTGGTTTTTTAGTACTTTAAATATAATCTCCACACTATGAAATAAAAAATAATTTTTTTTTTTCAAACTGGAAATTACTTTAGATGTTCTTAATAAAGCAGGAGATATTCCTTGAACATATTTGATTTAGCACTACGAAATGAATATTTTCTTGAAAAATGTTTGCTTTGAAAATTAAACTATTGCTCCTTATAATAACAATTGGAAGTTAGCACTTTAAAAACAGTAATATTAGCAATCTTAAATTTGTAAATATTCCTTGAGTTACCACAAGTTTTGGATAATTTGGTACATATTATATGCACAAGTATTTTAAAATGGAATGTAAAATATTGTTAATTATTCTGGTAGATAACTCATACGAGATCTTTTATGTGTAATACAGGTTATTGATCACTTATATGGAAATTCGACCAATTCGAATATTATGAGTTACAAGAAAAAGACAAATTCTCATTTTAGCTGAAGATTTACCTTTTCTTTCAAATATTAGGCGATTTTAAATGAGCCGAGATCTATGGAAACTAAATATTTTCGCCAAAATTTTTAAAGTGAATGGAAAAGTAGAGTAATTAATAAATAATTAGAGAACTTGTCAAATTTCATTCAAAACTGATGCAGTTTTAAAATTTAGTTTTTGGACTCTGTGAATTTATTATTTTTGTGAATGTCTACTGTAACGTTTTTTTTATAGGTGGTACAGCAAGTCCAGTTTTACGCCAAGTGACTGTACCGGTATGGGATAACTCAGAATGTGATAGAACGTATCGATTAGAAAGAATAACGAATGCATTTATGTGTGCTGGATCTCCTGAAAATGGGGAAGACGCTTGCCAGGTAAATCACTTTAAAAATTTCATATTACAAAGTTTGTTGAACTGAATTCTTTTGAAAATTAGGCACGTGGTGAGTCATGAACTATTTCTTACTGATCAGTGCGCTATAGTAACTTTCTCAAGCTTCACTTAAAAATGCAATTTCGATATAGAATAATCGCTGCATTTAATAAATTTTTCCGATGAAAGATGTCGCTGATATAATCGGCTCGATTCTTAAAGCAGGCCGTATACATATTGATAAAAATAACTGTTTTTCAATTGTTTTCCATTAATGTAACATAAAGGAGTATTCATCCAATTTGATCGATTTTAAGTTCCCAAAATATTCTAGCAAATGATATATCCAATAAAAAAATTATCTGCAATGAGGAATTTACCAGCAATGTAAATAAAAGGCGTACTTTTTAACTTAGTCACCCCCAAGCAAAACAACTTTCAAATGTTGCTGTAATAATAAATGTAAGCTATTAAAATTTAAAAGCTATTCTTTATTTAAAATACTCCGATGTCGATGGGATTGAAAATTAAATTGATTTGCAAGGCAATCTTCTGGATCTTGATTTAGTATTTTAACCAGTTAGCCGATTTTGACGAGTATACTCGTCATGAGAAAAAGTACAACATTTTGTATAGTGGCAATTATTCGTCAGGAGTAATAAGTAGTGACAATTTGTAGTTTGAATTTTTACTTAAATTTTAATTTAAACGCATTTGTAAATTTCAAGATGTTTAAAATATTTTGAGGCCAAATCTAAATCAAAGGAACAAAAAAAAAAATAATGAGTTGCACCAAACTTTTCTCAATACTATTCTTGAAGAGCAAATTAAAATAACTTCTGTACCTTTTTGTTCATATGCACAAAAATTTCAAGTAAATGGGATGATTGAAATAAACTCGCTTCATAATGCAATTTCATATTACACACTGTGTTTGATGAGTAGACTTGTTTAAATTTTGAGACACAATTTAGATACGCATTTTCCGAAGAGGTCGAAGCAGTTAACTGGTTAATAATATGGAGTTAAAACTTTTTGACGACTTAAGGTGGCAATAAATTCATAGATACGAGTGGCAAAACAGTCCACTGTAACTCGCAGATAGACAACAAAGTATTCAATACCTTATTGAAATCGGAAAAGGATTATTTAGTGGATAAAGGATTTATCCTCTAAATGAATTAAGTTTCTGCCCAACACTGCGCTCCTGTGAACCTCTTCAACAACCTGTCGCGAAAATCTCCAACTTCTGTGATCGTCTCCTAACGAGTGTAGCACGTTATTGGCGATTTTGTGACAAAGGCATCTCGATATGCGTGGCAAATCTTTGCACGTTAGTGGTTAAACAAATCAATGTAAGCTGAAGTCTTCAATATATTCATCTGTAAACCTAAATTTTCTTTCAGGGTGATTCAGGAGGTCCTTTAATGACTCTTGGCGAAGGAGGTCGCTGGGAAGTAATCGGAATAGTTTCTTGGGGACGGCGTTGCGGGGACCCTACGTTTCCTGGCGTCTACACTCGAGTCACCTCTTACTTGGATTGGATCGCTGAAAATGCAAATTGAAAAAGCCTTTGACTTATTCATCAACCACAAAAGTGTTCAACTGCGTTGATTTTATTCTTTTAATGTTCATGTACAGAAATACTTGTTTTAAATGATTTGATCATTGCCATGGTTTTTAAATAAAGATTTTATTTTTCTTACAAAATCTAAGCTGGAGAAGCATAAATAATTAAAATTAAACAAAGCGATTTTGAAGTAATAGCTTCTTATTGTAAATTTTTATCTTAAGAACTTAAGTTCCATATCGGGTATATTTATTTTGGCACCAATTATTAAAATTTAATGAAAAGTAACATTACGTTCTTTCTATGGAATTTCAAGAAATGAGTAAATATAAATATACAATCTTTCCTAAAAGACAGTTCTTGTATCAGCGATGATTTGCTAGTTAAAATTGAAATACAAACAGCTGTTAATATTCTTAAAAAATGACTACAGGCGTCTTGTCACTGTCACGTTATTTGCTGTACAACCCAGTCTTTGAATTTAGATATTCTTGTGCACACACCAGGCATATTCGGTTCTGCACAGCCAATGCCCCATGATATGATGCCAGCCAAGAACCAGTAGCCTTCATCCGCCTGGATTTGGAGAGGTCCACCGGAATCTCCCTGCAAAATGAATTTGACAAATGTAGCAAAGAACCCATATTCAAGTCACATTTTAAACTTTCGATCGGTGATAAATCGCAAGATTTCTGTATAACGAAATACTCGTGTCGCAAATGCAGTTTTTTATTCATAGTAAATGTAGTGCTATTTCGATTCTGAATGAAATTTTGAATAAATGGCATTGGTATGTAGAACATAAAAGGCTTCTAAAATTTGAGGATTTAAATGTTGGTTATTTAAAAGTAAGCCTCCACATAATCAACGGCTTTTTCTTTTTCTTTCTTTAAAATGACCTTCAAAGACTTCGAAAATAACTGAACTTCCTGAATTAAAATAAGTTTTGCATTTTTTCATTTTCAGTAGTTTCAAATTGTAACGGGAGAGGGTTTTAATTTTAGAAGGTATTTTAATCTTTTATTTACCGAAATATTTCAATTTTCCATTTTTGAACCATTTAAGTTTTTGTACAAGATAAACCAAGGAAGGGAAAACAAATTTAATAAAAATCTTTAAATTGTTTTTAGTTGATATCTTATGCTTCATATTTTTAATGCATTCTTCAGGTTCTTATAATTACCGTTAGAAAAATAGCCCTTTTGTGGAGGTATCAGTCGGATTTAAACGATGCATAAAGGGTTAAGTTTTGATTTTATGTTCCTACTTTCCTGAATGGGACGTTCGTAAGATACAGTTAATTAATTTTCAATTGAAGTCCCGCAATATTAAAACCTTAACTCGATTGTTCTGGCTTCCATATTTGCAGTAAGAAATTTGTAAACATTTTGCTTCACAAAATATATTCCGCTGCATCCGATATCATAGATGCAAGCCTGCCTTGAAACACATTTGAGCTGTCATTCATTGATACAAATGAGTGACTTTAAAGGGACTATTAACTTGTAGATGAAAATTTCTATTTTACAATGAAGTCGCACGCTTAAAGTTGCTCATACTATTATTCATATTAGTTATTTATAGATAATTTTGAGATGGAACAAATTCCTCTCCTTTCCTATATCTAACTCCTTTATAGCAGGTTTCAAGTTAATGAAACTCTATATTCGTCTGGACAATAAGCTATATATTGTTTGAACTATCGGTTTTAGTCAAAGTGCTAACATTGAAAACAATGTAGACATTCCCCCCCCCATAAAATCTTCTTTAGTTTAAGTTACTGAAATAATACGTCAACGCGTGCTTGCGATTTTTGCTACATTGCAAATTGGGGAAGAGATATGAATGGTTTTAACCATACCAGTGTTATAATTCTTTATTCATATCGAAATTTTAAATCAACAAAATAGCGATTTTTGCAGTCGACACATCCCCTTCAACCTTCAGGGATTGAAGGGGGAGATGGTTACCAGCTCGATTGTATTCGTCGTCATCGGACCACGGTTCAAAATTACGAGGTCCGTCTCAAAATAGCCTTGTATTGCTTTAATATGGGACGTTAATGTAACTAAAACTCAACATTTTTGGAATTAGCCAGATGAATTATTTTTGAATGCAGAAGAATATATTCAACTGTAAGTTGCATAAACCAGAACGAACTTTCAATTTGAAGTTGCACATTGAGGATTTTAAATATAGTGAATTAGCAGCCTCACAAGTGAGAATCCATGCTCTTTTAATCTAGTTAAGGTATTCCGCTTTCATCGATTTCATGGAAATTATTTCAAAGTTATAAAATGTATTTACCTGACAGGAATCTCGGCCACCTTCTTCAAATCCTGCACACATAAAAATGTCTGGGATATATTCATGCCTTCCAGCAGCTAAGAACATATTTTTGCACTTCTCGTTGCTGATTATTGGAACTTGAACTTCTTGCAATATTGATGGCAGTATTCCTCCTGCAAAATTAATTTGAAAGCAAATTTCATCAATATGCACATACTTTAATTTTTAAAGTGAAAAGTTGACACATTTAATCTTAATACTGTCAAAAAAAAAATTGCATTGCTTTTTTTAAAAAAAAATATTTACTATAAGAACATGTATAATGAAATCCTTATTTTAATGGCAGTCGCAGTAAATTTTATACTTCTTCAGGGAAGATAAAAGGAGTTACTTTCATTTTCTACTGAATAACGGATGTGAAATACTGTTTCGAGTGGTACTAACTATGAATAAAAAGAGACGCATACGGAATAATGAGAATGAATAAAAATAGACACGATAGACAAACCATAATTTCTTTGTGATAAAGCAGTTTTAAGATGTCTGTATTAAATAGAAATATTTACATTATCACTACTTAACAAATGAAAAATTTGTCCCGATTAATATTTCAAATGGTAATATTAATTATCACAAATATTACATTTCGACGAATAATAGATTTCCAATCAGGCATTGAATTAGAATGTATACTAATACAGTTTATATGGGGATGCAAATTCTCAATTTTGAATTAAACGCGAGTATATTAAAATACTGCTGAAAAAAAATTCAGAAGTTGAAAGTTTTGTAAAGCAGATTGATATTTTAAAATATCGTTTATTGTAGCTAGATACGGTAACAAAATTTTTAAGAAATGCTATACACTGATCTCTCTTCTAGGTAGTGATAATCTTTCGCTTTTTACTGTGAAAAGGAAAATAGATGCCGAAGTTGAAATTTTTGTTACTTGCAAAATCTATCATTAAATAAAAACAAATGTACAGAAAAATTAAAGAAATTCTTTTCGGACTAGATTTAACTAATTTAAACAATTTTAGAGCACACGAGTTCGATAGAAATGTTGTCCTTTGTTAATTACTTTCTGAAAATTTAGTTAAATTGCAATAATGTATTAGGTTTTTGAAAATATTGTTTTCAAAATCAAAAGCTTCGAATACTTACTAATTTTCAAAACTGCAGTTTTGCATAAAAATATTACCGTGCTATATCTTTTTTTAAATATGTTACAGATATTTCCTTTACAAATTATAATTCTGTTTTTCTGTTCGTCATTTCACGTTCTTTATTTATAGAATGTAATTAAATTAAGCAACTCAAGTGGAATGCCATATGCTTCGAGTGTAAACAAAGAAAACAATTTCTGCGAACTCACCTTCACTGAGTCTTCCCCAACCAGTAACAGTTGCATTTTTTCCAACAAGACTTTCTTCTACTGGAGGTAAACAAATTGGCGATATATGGGGATATTTCTCCGAATCAATTGCTTCCTCTAGCTGCACCAATGCTAAGTCATTCTCGTATGTGAAGAAATTGTACCTAGGATGAACAATTTTCTTTTTTGCTCCCCTTTCGACATAGCCATGGGGTTCTTGAACGCTAGCAAAATCATATTCGCCAACTCTTATCTTTATCTGAGATAAAAGTAAACTGAAAATATAACAAAAAATAATTTAATAGAACGCATTTCTCTATTCCAAGTTTTTGGTTGAAATTAGTTACTTCAAAATGTAAAACTATATTTTTAAATCAGTGTAAATGTGATGAAAATGATTCAAATGTCATACAAATTAGTTGGTGTTCATTTATTAAAATAGATGGTTGAATTTTCTTTATTTTTAATAACCACGACACTAGTTTTTAAATTTTAAAAAAAGTTCATTGGATTTTAGTATAATACTCAGGTACAGCTAACACGACATGTCCCATAAAAATGCAATTCTACAATCACTGGGATTAGAGATAAGTTTAAAACGGTAAAAATATTTCAGGTTGTTTGCCAAAAAAGTTTTAAAACATCGTAGACATTAACTTACTCGAAGTCATAAGTAAGATAGTTTGAGATGTATTTAACTGCCTAAAAAATTATAGCTTCCTTTTCGGTGCTTTATTTAATTTTACATCTCATTTAAGATCATTGGGATTTGAAGAACAAAATCAGACAAGTTAGCATTTGTGAGTGATTAGATACTTTTGGTACAGACTATATTTTGAGTTATTAAGATCTAAAGATCTTATTTTAGGAAATTATTTATCTGATCGATTAATGAATTTTAATTTTCTTTTAGCAGTTAATTTTTACCTATTTCCATGTATTTCCGTCCACTATAATTCACTCATCATTCCAATGGGACTATAAATACACACCAAGAAACACTTATACAAATACCTTAGAAATAAAATTCGACAAAAAATAGCAATGACATCAAAATTGAATATACATGTATATCTGGATTCGGCCCACTAGAACTTAAGTTTTTAATTTTATACAATCCTTAAAATAATTAACATATACATAAAATATATATATAATAACGCATCTATTCAGCTGAAAGTTATCCTTTTGATGTGAATTATCCCATATTTTACATATAAAATAAATCGTATAATTCATTTCACTGGGATGAAGTTTCATCACATTACCTGATACATTAATTAAAATAAACATTTACATTGCTTTACGTCTTTACATCTGCTGCAAAGGTCTCATTTTGAAAGTTTTTTAAGATTAGATTTGATTCGACGTGAAATAGGCTTTATGAATTCATTAGGATTGCAATTGTATAAGTTTCACCTCTATCGCACCTTTGGAACTACTTTCTTTGCTCTAATCATCCTCTATTACTGCCACGAAGAGGCGGGAGGCAAATTTAGACGGTCAAAACCCACCAGTTGCAGAAAGGATCAATCAACTCAAGGAAGGATGTCTGACCAGTAGAAGGCAAACCTTCAGATTTAAAGAAAGCATTGTAGATTTAAAATTAAGACCTGCTATTGTGGATTTCCAGCTTGCCTTATTTTTCAGTAAGAGGGATTGAACTCTTTGGTTGAACTTCGATCGATTGATTTCTTTTGTTTGGTGGATGTTTTGATATTTTTTTTAATTCGATCCATTGATTTTTTTGTTTGATGGATGTTTTGATTTTTTAATTAAAAAAATCAAAACAAATTTCCCCGCCTGTTTAGGAATTATTTAGAATTATTATAACTATTAATAAATTTATTTTCTGATATTGCTGTTATTATTAATAAATCATCTTAATAATATAAGGATTTTTATAATAATATATTTTAATGCCCGAGCCAATTCTTTGCGTAGAATTACCTGCAAAGCCTCCGTCGGAACTCTTTATATCGTCACAGTATCATTAATATAGCAACTTTTTAACCTCATTCTAACTTTTGGGAATAAAGAATGCTAAACTCGTTAAATATAAAAGAGGATTCAAGATACAGATGCTATTCTTTTGCCATTTCGGACAAGTAATAGTGTATGCAGATAAAAAAATATTTGTGACTAAAAAAAATACTCGAATCATTCTGGAAATTTTCGATAAGAAAACTTACTCATCTACGCAGTGTCCTGCTGTTGCAACCCACTGCCGACTAATAAGGGCTCCTCCGCAACGATGAGTGCTGGAAAATCCAAAGAAAGATGTCCGTCGTACAGATGCCTACGAAAAAAAAAAATCATGAGAACATGTTTGAATTGCAGTCCTTTGTTGATTATTACACTGTTTCAATGTCGTACCACAACCATAAAATCATCCTTTGAAACTAAAATGTTTGTCAACAAATTCTTCTTATTCAAGACCTCTAAATAATGTTAGAAGGGCGTGGTAGAAGGTAGGGTTAGAAGGGGTTTCAGGTTCGAGACCTTATTCCCCCTAAGAACCGTCGTGTAAGCTATTGTGGTGCATATTAAATCCATCGGTGCTAATGTCCTTCCGCTGGTGTGTTGTGGAAAGAAGGATGCCAGCTCAGGTATCGCCTCCATCATTCGATATCGGTTCAGAATTACGAGGTTTGTTCCAAAATAACCCTAAGGTTTCTTTAAAACTGGATGGTAATATAATTAAAAACTTAAACTTCATCAATATTAGAAACCTTTTTCTTATTTTGGGTTATTTTGCACAAGCTAAAATTAAACAGAAGAAAAAAAATTAGGACTAAAGCTTAAAGATTCCTAAGAAGCTATTGCAGATTTTGTACTTAAATCTTCACAAATTAAATATATCAGCTATTGTTAAAGTTTAAACAATATTACAGTTATTCAAACTATGGGAAAGGCATTACTTTCTTTTTTTAATCTTGAGGAATTTCGCAATGTCTATTAATGCTTATTTTAAGAAATGTCATAAGTATTCATTTTTCATACGTTAATTTTTCTTTCTAACAAACATTATTTTTTGCCACTATCCGAGTAACAACAATAGTAGCCCACATATATTGTACATTATTGTGACAAAATTGAATAACATTCCCAATATTGTATAATATTTTTGAATGTTGAATAACATCTTTTAATATTGTACAATATTGCACAGCAGATTCTGCTACTTGGGAATTTTACATTAATTCTTTTGTAAATGAATTTTACATTAGTTCATTTTGACTACTAGTCTTTTGTAATGAAAGGATTGTGATTAGATAAAAGACAATCGTTTATATAGTGATATGTAATCCTTAGATGTAAGGCTGAGAATCTCCCGGTTTCGTGGTTAATTCTCGTCACTCGATTAGGTGCAAAAATAGTGTAAGGTCGACTGTAATGTAAGGTCGAAATAATGTAACACCAACCGAAGATAGAATATACTTCCCAAGGAAGGAATTGTACCATGGACGGTGATGGTTTTTGCAACTCAATCTCAGTTTCCATCAATGCTGTCACGGTGATCCGGTCATTCAGATAGATCCATATGCCTCTGGGCTAGTCGGAGTAATCAATTTCAGATATATTATGGCATGTAAATAAAATTGTCGCTCTATGTGGAAGTATTTCAACTTAATTGAGCAGTCGTGTTCGGATTCTTTAGTTATTTGAGCTCGATTATCACAATTTATTCCTTATTATTTATTTTTCGATTAACAATAATGAAATATAGATACTTGATTGTGGTTTAAAAGAATCATCTGAGTAGTATTTAATAAAACTAAACTTTCTACTTCTGTATAAGTACAAATGAAAAAGTCAATTTGATATCGGGCTTAATATAAATAAATTTACTGGACCTATTTTATTCATTGAATGATCCCAATAATAATAATAATAATAATAAACTTTTAATGCATTGAAAAAACTAACAAAAAACTCCTAATCACTTTAAACTAACTATATGCTAAAAACTGGAAGGAATTTTTTGCTTAAATTAAAAAGTTGATTAGAGCAGAAATGATAAAAATAAAAAATAAAGGTAAATTATTCTGTGATAAAGTTAGCTCGTATAAAAAAACAAACAATCAATTCGATATTTTTTGATATTTCGATTGCTTCTTGAAATGGGTTTGAATTTAAGTTCGAGTCATCGAACAACAACAACATTTTTTTTTTTAATTTTATGTCATAGATAACATTAGAGCCAAATTTGAGAATGAATTCTTGGCTATGGATGCATTTTGAGAAGTTCTGATTCAGTCTCAGAAATTCTTATAGCCGAAAAGATAAAATTTAATTCTTATATCGTTGATTGACGGTACTTGACAATGAGTGCTTAATCAAACCACTTATCGACAGTAAAATAAATTCAATAAACTCCGAAATAGAAATAAAAGCTATAAATTTTAGTCAGTTTAGAAATATTTCGCTTACCGATGTTGAGTATCGAAATCATAACTTTATATATAAAAAATATATTATTCTAATTACAATAGCGTCATTTTATTTGACAATATTTTTTAATATTTAAGAAATTAATTTAAATTCTGTGAATTTCTTTATTATTCAGAATAAAAACTGAGAGTTTTAACATTATTTTTTTCTCAATTTTTATATTTTCATTTATTATAGTACCGGTTACTGCATTATTTTCTTAGATTTAATTCGATGAAAAAAAGAAAAGAAAGGATTTAAATTCTAGTAGTATATTTTCTTTGTGATAAGATCCGTGAGAAGGCTTACTATATTCAAACCTTTAACTCAGTATCAAAGAATAAAGAATTCAAGTTCAATATTCAGTTTAAATTTCGTATTACCAAATGTTGACTCAAATTTGGTTTAAAAAATTGCTTTAATTATTTTTAAAAATATGCTGTTATACAAGATTTCTACATTCTTCGATTTTGTATAACTTCCTTTTTAAAACTATGATCAAAGAGTTAACTTCCTTTTTTCCTTTGAAGAGATTTTCGAAATTCTGGTTTAGTTTCTGTTATTAAACTGCTACCTTTTTATTTATAATTCCTTAAAATTGCTTTAAAGCATTAGAATTTTTATGAGAATAGACACTGAATTGTCATTTTTATATTTCATTTGAATCATTGTTTAATAATTATATTTTCCAGTACTTAATATTGGTCTTTGAAAAATCGACAGGTACCTTACAAAATTAAACATCATAAGCATGTGCTTTTACGATGAATGAAATATACGGTTGATATTGTAGGATAATATACATAAGTTATAGTATTTACATAAATTTATAAGCAAGAATTCTCTATATTAATTAAAAATTAATTATATTAATTAATTATAACTTGCGTCGATCAATATTTGAATTGTATGGGCTTCAAAATTTCATTATGTGAAGATTTCAAATAATTTCCAATACTCTACACAATCAATAGATGGCAGCACGATATTTTAATAAATAATGAGGATCAGATATGACATTTTTCTCTTAACAATATATACGATGCAATAAAATGTATGATTCTTTTTATTTCTCAGTAAAAATTGAGAAGATCTATGCAAATAAGACTAAAGACAAAATTATATATATATA